>JAHWFP010004738.1:10543-34170 GCA_023313725.1 Lithobius niger | reverse complement strand
GACAGCAGTCAGTAACTTCTGAACCGCACCAGATATAAACTGCAAGTTTGTATAGTTTGTATCAGGTGCGGTTTACAACCCAAACTAATTGTCACCGAGAAATTAATAAAATCGAAAAATGAAAGTGCTCAGTGCACCAAGTGCCATTTTTTGAGAGTTAGAATAGCTGAAACAGAGCTCCATCTATCCAATCTATCCAAGTGCCATCTATTGAGAGTTTGAATGAAATACACAAAACAGTAAACCACTGAATGCTATCTGTGTAATAACTACAGCTGAAACATAGCTCATTCTATTGAGAGAACTGTAATACACCTAACTAACTTAGTGATCAGTGCTAAGCAGTAAACGAAGTGCCATCTATTGAGAGTTTGAATAAAATACACAAATTGAAACTGTATGCTATCTGCGTAAAAACTACAGCTGGAACATAGCTCCATCTATTGAGAGAACTGTAATACACTTAACTAACTGAATGCTGTGAGCAACAAGTCAATGTTCCCCCATACTGCAGCCAAAATAAAAAGGAAGAAGACATTAATTTTCTGCAGCAAAAAAAAAAGAAAGAAAACATTAATTTTAGCCAAGTTTCTCATTTTCTCCTAGATATCGGCGGCCATTTTGAATTTTTCAAAATATGATCAGAATTCCACCAAAATCAATATTCTTCGGAATTTGGACCTCCCCTATCGATCTGCCGTGTCAAAAATTAAAATTTCCCAATTTTTTTTCCGAGTTGGGTACAGGTGTAAAGTGTTAAAAATAAATTTTGGTTTCATTAATCTGCGGACTGCAGCAAAGCGCCACAGCCTTACTGTTGTTGAATTTCGTCCAAGGGATTCTTAAGAATTTCAATAATTTCCGGGATGTTTTGGAGGAACGAGTTCCATTCCGCAAAATTGATTTCGCATTGTGTTATCGGAATCATGTTCCAATCGAAAGTGTAGAACACGAGTCGAGTAGCGTCGCTGTTAAATTTTATCCTCAGTCTTTTATTTTCTCCAAGCCGCACTGCGTGAAACATAGAATCGAGAGCATTCACCAGCAATGAATTGAAATGATGGGTTAAAACAGCTTTTGTTGATGGACGTACGAACAACTAAATCACATTTTGAATCTGTTCAATAGCACCCATGGCCGCATTTTCATCGTCGCCTCCGTCAAAATGAGTTTGTTGGCCCTACGTTTCAAAATTTCTTGATTTAAATCGCCGTGATGTTTTAACAAAACTTCCCACTCGTGAGCTTTCAAATCAATTTGGGACTGGCCCGACGTGAAGTTGACGACAGCATTTTGTCCGAAGGAAGTGACTTGAACGGTGGCGTGAGGGCCTAGGGCGAAAACATTATCGTCACTCATATTGGTTACTTGCGGTCTTTAATAATAAGAGGTATTAATTTTATTTTTGGTTTTTTTATGCTCTTATCCTTCAAATTCGCAATGTACCTCTAACAAATGGTGCCCAGTCGGAATGACTCCTGAATTGGAGACCAAAATCGTGTTCCCAATTTGCAGTTCTATTGGCGTCCTGTCGAAGCTGACCACGGTGGCTGCCTCACCAGCAATTTTATGAATGGTCTTAACCGAATTAGCTCCGACCTGCTTGGAATTGAATGTTGATTCGTGAGACAAGGGCTATTACTTTAGTTATCCGACGAAATTCGGAAGCCGTGATATACTGTTGACCATTTTCTGACAACCATTTAAAATTATCTCTCGTTTCTAAATTCGAACGAAAACAGTAGACACGCCTGAGAACTCGTAATTCCCTTCTAATCCGATTTACTTGTCTTTCTTTGTATTTCTTGGTCGCTGCATTGCTGTCACTGGATGGCTGACACAAATTTACTAATTTCTTGTCAGCCAAGCTTAAATTTCCATCGAAATCTTTACTCAAACCTATTTCAGATTTCAGGTAGCCTAGAGTGACTGCTTCGTTTTGACTGGTGGGAGCTCCCAAATCAACTATTCTGTTTCCAGCTAAACTCAAATTGCCTTCTACAGTTTTGGAGAAACCAACTGCGTTTCTAACGAATGTGACGGAAGCAGCGTCTGAGTCAGAAATAGGAGGGGCTAGGTTGGTAATTCTCTTCTGCCTGGCATTAAAATCAGTGTCTGGTCCGCTCAAGAAATCTCCATTATGCGATGCCGTTTTAATCCGTTTTGCAGAGCTACCAAATTTATCGACGAAGCTTATATTTTTTCCTTCAAGTTATGGATAATTTGAAAAAAGTTTTCACCCTGGAACAAACGTTGAATTACGTACAAGCAATACTGGCCACACAGTACCTCTCTAGAATCTTGGATACGTCGGTGGTTGGATATGAAGTTACCACCGAGATATCTTTTGATCTCTAGAAGAGCTTTTAAACCAAAAGAATCGAAATAAAAACAGCAGCTGGGCCCTCGACTGAAATAACACACCCAGTGGCTTCCTGGAGCTGAGGAGTCCTGTAAATTGACTATGCCACTCTCTCCATTCCGCCGCAGACGTTGAGGAAGGAGGTCTTTGCTGAACGTCCCTCTGTAATTGGTAACGCCTAATTTTTCGGCATATCTGTTTAAATCTACGTTAGTCAGAGCCCTGTTTAATGGTACACGTGCTTCAGATAAAAACCTCGTCCAGGGTTTGGGTTTTTGGTAGTTTTTCTTTTTTATGACGTCTTTTTTTTAAGTTTTTTAAGTCCGGCTCCCTTCTTTCTATATATGGCGAGCGCCTCCATGGCGACGTTATGCCGTTTCAATTCTTGCAGCTGCCTGGCGTTATTCCTGCCCGAGTTGACGGCTCTGGAGATTCCAGATGCTGTTCCAGCTAAACCACCGATGGCACTCAACCCCGCCAGGGCGGGTAGGAGAGGAATTATGCCGCCAGTTTGATTACGAGAAAGTTTCAAGCTCAGTCCTTGACCTGCCTTGCGAGCCTTCAATACTTTACCGTGTTGCGTTTTAGTGAGTGGAAGCGTCACGTTCCCTCTCTTTAGCTGAGAATTGGAAAGGCGGAAAGAAGGAACTTTGCCAGCTTTGACGTGTTTTAACATTTTTTGCTTTTGATGGGGAGTCAAAGAGACTGCTACGTTTTTGTACATGATTTTTTTCTCTTTATGAAAAAAAAATAAAACATCAAGCATCATACCAAAACCTCGACTTTACTCCTGTCCAATTTCAAATACATTATTCTGTCGCTAATGACCAATGCTAAAGCTTTCGTATTTTGTGGGACGGCAGCCCCGAAGCACATTTTTACTTGCAGATCTTCAACTGACGAGGACAATCTTTCAGACTGCTTTGAAACGTCCAGTGCAACCAAAGGATAATTCTTCGAGAACATATTGACTTCATAAGCTGGTCCGGATGATCCGGACCCCAACCCGTAGTACTGCTTCCTAAAATCTACGATCATTTGATACAAGTTAGAAATGTTACCTTGCGGAAAATTTAAATTTAAATCGAGAAAAGGGTGACGTTCGGAATTGAGCGTTACGTGGACGTCTGTAAAGTTACAGTGATCGAAGACTACTGGATTTTTTTTCGCATCGTTGACTCTAGCAGTTTGAAAACCTATTACTATCCACCTCGGGCGTTGAACAGAACTGGTGGTGATCAATCTCCAAGCGCAGCTTGTTGAGGTGGGAAGGTCTAACTGGTCAGCGTACCAGTATCTGAATGCGAGGGGGACGCTGATGCCAGAATCCACCATGGCGTACAGTTCGGTTTTTGACCATCGGAGGGAGTCACGTGCGGGAGGAACCAAGTTATTTGTTCTAAGACTATCTTGCCGGCATCAACCCCAGACGCTCTGAATATAGCATTATCGTCCGACGATCGAATAAGCACCAGCGTTTGTTGACAAGCATATAAAATTTTCGTATAGTCTTCGCAAAAGCCCAGTAAGTGGGACAATGGCACGGAGAAGGAAAAACTGCCTTTCGTGTTGCGGGCAAAGACCACGTCTCTTTTGTGTTTCAGAATCAAATTCGTAGTATCGTCTGTTGAAGATGCATTATGGGAGTCCAAAATCCATCCTCTATTGGTCAATTCCGCCTGCTGCTCCGGAGAGTAACTTACTAAGCCTTTAATGGTGCTTGCAAAACCGGGCATATTTAATTGGTCGACTGTCTTGTCGCCTATTTTATATTGTATCATGCTAAATAAATATGCACCGGCGTTATTCACCAAAGCAATTTTATCTGTGACGGCGTATGCCGAACTGTCGGAACTCTTGACAAGAACACCTTTCACGTGAATGTAGTTTTTGTGCGGGTGGGTGAATAAATCTTGGTTCTGAACCGTAATTCTGATTTCGCTGTTGGGAGTATTCACATTCGTACCCACTATTGGCCCGTACTCGTGAAAATTGTAACTGACGACTGATTCGTCCAGTACGAATGGTACTGTAAGGTTCAGATATTCCTCATTGCTCTCCATCCTTAGGCACTGATGAGACTGTCTATGAATTTGACGTTTTCAGGACTCAGAAATTGTCGCCTTCTAGCTCTGAAAATTTCGTTGTTCCCCCCCTTTCGCTCATGGCAATGTTTCTCTCTTATAAGAGCCTCCCAATTGGTTGTGGACAATTGGTTCTTTAGCTAAAGGTAGAGTAAGAACAGTCGGTTTAATAATATTCTTATTAAATTTTAACATTTTAGGTTTTTTATTTTTTTCGTAAGTGTAGTCTCATCGTTAATGTCTCACCTCTCAAATTAACAGGCCTGTTGGCCTGGTCGGTCAACCAAATTCTAATAGAGTAAACCACGTTTTTAGTAAAGGGCAGATATATCAGATTATGAGGCGAAGAAACCACTTTATATTCCTGGGAGACGGTTTTATAAAAGTCGTGTACTTGAAACCGGCGCTGGACTTTAGTCTTCTCGTACTGTTGTCGTTGTTGTGATATATGGCTTTACTCCTCTTCAGAATATCGTGGTAGTTCAGAAGGCTGGCATCTCCGTCCGGTGGTTTAGTAGGAATTTTCAACATAACCAATTGCCACAAATCGTCCGTCCCTTCGTACTTTTTTCCTCCCACGATCAAGTCGTCGTCTTGAAATTGTACATCCATTGCGCCAATCATGTAACGTTTAGTTTCCGGGTCGTATCGAATGCCAAAAGTGGGGTCGGTCAGAGTCTCTCGAGTGGCAAACATGCTTAGATACTTGGTAGCTAGCGGACCGAGTCTGACTGTGGAATCGCCGAGTAAAGAGGCCTCTTCCATTTGTCTCCTACGAGCCCCTGGCGTGAGGGCAAGTGACATGTCGGAGGGCGCGTCAGGTAATGCACCCATGGAACTGGTTAGTCGTCTCCTGGCACCTGCGTGAAACTGTATCTCGCCATCGTCACTGTCTATATTCTCGTCTTCAGTATCGACGCGGCCCGTTGCCGCTTCCAGAGCTTTCTGAATGTGCTCTAACCGTTTCCCTTGATATTTTTCTTGTTTCTTCTGTCCAGCCTCTAGAGCCAACAGTTCTTTGATTTGTCGTTGACGCTGAGCCGAAGCCTCACTACCCTGTAGCATCTGCATTTTAGTCTGGTCTACTATAGGATCAACTACTGGTTTGAATATCTTTTTCAAATGTTCAGATTCTGTCTGCTTCCAGTTTTATATTTTGAAATTTTTGTTTCAGACGCTTTTTTAGAGCCTCGTACTGATCGACCTCTTTCTGGGGTTTGCTTCTCTTATATTTAGTTTTAGTAGACATGACGTTTTAGTAATTTATAAAATAATGTTTAGATTTCTATTTATGACCCCAATTTTGAACAGATTTATTTCAACTTTTCCTTGGTCTCAACTTTGATTTGGTTGGATTTCTCATTTGCATGTATTTGTTCCAACGGAAGGGCTGATTAAGGTTCTGGATTCGTAAAAATGGTTTTTTTTGGCTCATTTTCTCAAAATTTTTGTTATGAGACAAGTTTACGCGAGGAAATAACCTCTACAAGACAATTTGTGGACGTATGTTCATGGACACGAGTTCCTGGCACAACAAATGAAAAGCGTACGGTACTTTTACGCTCGCGATCGAACCTCTATGGCACATGCTGCATTTTTAGAGCCTCGTACTGATCGACCTCTTTCTGGGATAGACATTATAGATGAAATTGTCAAAGATTACAACGACAGAGTTCATTCTACCATTAAAATGAAACCATCCGAAGTAACTAAACGCGATGAACCGGAGATCAGAAACATATTGCTGAAAAAGAGCCCTTCCAAAAAGAAGAAAAATAGTTTCAAAGTCGGGGATTTAGTAAGAGTGACTATGGCAAAATCTGTATTCGACAAGGGATATTTGAAAAACTTTACCAACGAACTGTTCGAGGTGAGTGAAGTCAGAAAAACTCGACCGACTTGCTACAGGTTGGTCGACCAACTGGGTAGTAAAATCGAAGGGACTTTTTACGAGCAAGAGTTGCAGAAAACTAAAGTGCCGGATCTGTTTTTAGTCGAAGAGATTCTGAAGACCAAAAAAGTGGGAGGGAAAACTCGTTAGCTCGTCAGGTGGAAAGGCTACGATGAGCGCTTCAACAGTTGGCTCAACGAAAAGCCAGTTGTTCTAGGAAAATAACAACAAAAATGCCAAATTTTTCCTCTTTTTATTTATATTATTAAACTGAGACCAGGACGTTGAAATTATTACTGTTCATGTTATTTATATTATTAAACAGAATCATTCAGTTGGAGCGATGGAAAAAACAAACCTTACCTGCGTTTACTGCGCTCAAACGTATCCTACCCGAGAAAGATTGATACAACACCTCGTAGAAATACACAGGAATAGTTACCCACCCGAGTGCGATTGCTTCGAGAGGGAGTCGGGCTGTACAGACGATCCCATCCTCTGTGAACAAGGACTCGAGCACCAAAAGTACAAGAAAGCTGTGCAAGCTGTAGACCCGTTGTACCTTTTAATGTTGATGCGAAGAGGTATAGAAGCTCTACTGTACGAATGTCTCCGGCAACTGGTGACTTGCAGAGCTCAAATTGGTTTAGGAGTGAGTTTCGTTCGAAATGGCCAAGAAATACCAACTGGATTTCAGTCCCGCTACTCCCCAATATATAATCCATTGGATATTCCCAAGTTACTAGACGCAGCTTATGCTAAAATCCAACGTTCCATCGACGAATTCTCCGAAAGAGGGAGTGGTTGGGTGATAAATCGTTCCTACGAACTCACAATCCGAGTAGCAAAAATCGACCTGCTCAGACCGGCCTGTTACATTCCTCTGCCACCAAAATTAAAAAAGAAGTGGAAGTGTGTAGTCAATGTTCAAAATGTCACAGACCAGAAGTGCTTCTTGTATTCAATTCTGGCTGCCAAACACAAATTAAGCATGGTGAATCCGAAAGAATACGAAGTATATGTGAGAACGGTAGATTGTTCGATGCTGGACTTTCCAACGCGGCTGGATCACATTGACGCATTCGAGATGGCCAACAAAGATTTATCGATCAATGTGATTGCTTATACCAAAGAGAACGGCTTGCATCCCCTTCGTGTGAGCACGAATTTTAAAAGCTAACCCGTAGATCTTCTTTTAATTACCGACGAGTCGACAAATTTTCACTATCGTGGATTGTGACCAGTTTCTCCAACACCAGGGATGGGGAAGCAACCCGAAATTTTACTGTCGAAATTGTTTCGCCGCTTGTGGAAAGGCATCGCTGAGAGACAAAACAAACTGAACTGTATAAGAACCAATCCGTCACCTCAAGCTCTCAAAGTCTTAAAACCGGGCAAAAACATTTTGAAGTTTAAAGCTTTCAATAGAAGAAATATTCACCCCAAAATCATATATGCAGATTTCGAGTGCCTTCTGAAACCCGTTCCATCCTCTAACAGCTCCGGGAAGAAAATCAACCACCATCAACCTCGCAGCTTCGGCTACGTCGTGGTGGGGCCTCGAAACATTAAAGGAACTTCTTATTACCTGGGAGAGGATGACGTTGAACAATTCCTCGATCAGTTGGTGATTGAAGCGCGCGAGTACGACGAAACATTAAAAAGAGTCCAACCACTATGTCTCACTCCGGTCCAAGAGGCTGATTTTAACCACGCTGTAGACTGCATCTACTGCAAAAAGCCATTCGGTTCAAGAGACGACAAAGTCCGGATCACTGCCACGTTACCGGCCAGTACAGAGGAGCTTCTCACTCTAGGCGTAACCTGAATGCCCGAGAGTGCACCACGACCCCCGTGGTATTTCACTGCCTCGAAGCTTACGATATACATCTATTGGTAAGAGCGGTGCACAAGTTTCCGAAAAAAGTAGAAGTCCTCGCGAAAAATACGGAAAGGTTCATGAGCATGACCATCACCGTTGAAACTGGATGGGATGAAGCGAAAAAAAAGAAAAGGTACATTCGGCTCAAGTTCATAGACAGCTATAATTTTCTCGCCTCTTCGCTGAAAACTCTGGCGGAGAGACACAGGCGTGATTACGAGTTTAGAATGGTGAAACTGTTCTTGAAAGCTGGTGGGAAGGACAAATGGTTCCTTCCCGACGTCCAGGAAGAGACTGCCGTGGATCTGTTAACCCGTAAGGGTTACTACCCATACGAACACATTTCCAATATGAGTGTGTTCAAAGAGCAGTCTTTACCACCGAAAGAAGACTTTTATTCCAAACTCAAAGAAGAAGGCCTAACTGACGAACAATACGATCACACCAAAAAGATTTGGAGTATGCTGAAAATCAAGAAGTTTTCCTCTTACCACGAAATGTATCAGCTAACCGACTGTCTGCTTTTGGCAGACATTTTAGAAGAATTCCGCAGAATCTGTTTGCGAGACCACGACATACATCCGTGCTATTACGTCTCCACCCCAGGGTTTAGCTGGGCGGCAGCTTTAAAGATGACCAAGGCCTAATTGGAACTATTTACTCATGCTAGCAAACATAACTTCATCTTGTCGGGAATAAGGGGTGGAGTTAGCTTCATTAGTCGAAGGTTCGCGAAAGCCAACAACCCTTACATTCCCGAAACATACGATTCAACAAAACCTAACAAGTACATCATCGATTGGGACCTCAATAGCGCTTACGACTGGGCCATGAGCCAGCTGCTGCCTTACAACGGCTTTAGGTATTTGACTAAAGATGAGATTCGAGCTTTCGACGTGACTAAGATAGCAGACACGTCGTCGGTAGGATATATTCTGGAAGTAGATCTGTACTACCCGAACAAACTTCACGAGCTCCACAACGACTACCCGCTTGCTCCTGAAAAATTTGAAATAAGAGAAGAATTAGTTTCAGACTATTCGAAATCTTTGTTGCGAGGAAAACCAGTGAAACCTGTCGTGAAGCTAGTGGCCAACCTACTGAGTAAGACGCGGTACGTAATTCCCTACCGTAATCTAAAATTCTACCTCCAACATGGCTTGGTCCTTCGTCGTGTCTGGAGGGTGCTGAGTTTCAATCAGAAGCCCTGGTTGAAACAATAGATAGATTTTCGAAAGGAATCGAAGACAGTGTCTGAAGGGGAATTTCACAAGTTGTGTCCTAATTCGGTGTTTGGGAAGACGATTGAACAGAAACAGAAAAGACTGAAAGTCAAGCTATGCACCGACAGCGAGCGAGCCATCAAATATTCCACCCAACCTAACGCCGATTCATTTCGGATATTGCATGAAAACCTGGTTCAGATCAACTCGAAAGTACGCAAGGTGACGTGCGATCTTCCCACCTACTCGGGGTTCGCCATACTAGAGTTGTCCAAACTCCTTCTCTACGAATTTCACTACCGATACATACGTCCCCAACATGGAGATCGAGCAAAACTGCTGTTCACGGATACGGACTCGCTGTGCTATTGCATCGAAACCGTGGACGTGTACGCGGACATGGCTAAAAACATGACTAGATTCGACACTAGCAACTACGATCCTCAACACCCACTGTTCTGCAACGTCAACAAACAAGTGTTGGGAAAGATGAAAGATGCCACGAAGGGAGTACCGATAAAAGAGTTTGTGGGGTTGAGTAGCAAGATGTATTCGCTCGTGACCTCCCAAAGCAAAACGAAAAAAGCGAAGGGAATTTCGAAGAGATTCGTGGCGAAACACTTAAGCCACGAAGATTATAGGGAGACTCTCCATTCTAATCAGGAACAAAGAGGGAGTTGGTACAAGATCGCCAGTGACAGCCATCACCAGCTGGCCACGACCGTGGTGAATAAATCCCTACTGTCAGCCTACGACGACAAGAGATTCCTCGTAAACGAAGTAGAAACTTTTGCAATCGGACATCGTGGCATCAAATATATTTATTCCCATGATGAATACGATGTGGATGGCAATCTTAATAATTTGATCATGGAGTCTTTAGACGATGACGATGACGGAGTGTGGACTGGTATGTCCGACAGTGTAATCAGCGATGAAGAAGCGAAAACTCGGTGGAACGGGGATGAAGTGGAACAGTGGATGAAAGAAGTTGAAAATGTCGAGGTTTGAGAAGCCGAGATGAGGAGATTGCGGATGAGGGAGAGTAGGCAGTTGAAAGTGCAAAATCCAGAAGAGTGGAAGAAGAGAGCCAGGGATAAACGCAGACGGTTAGATAGGGATAGGCACGCCACACTAACTCCTATCCAGAAAAAGAAAAAAACAAGCTGCGGAAAAAGACCGACGTGCGAGAATGACTGAAGAGGAGAAAATAGTGTTCAGGGAAAAAAGAAGGTTGACTCAAAGAGCGCGAAGAGAGAAAAAGAAACGAATGGCAGGCTGTACTAATGTTTTTGTTGCTTGTAATAATGTTTGTTGAATAAAATATTTTTTTATTAAAGACCAAACTCTACGATACATTCTCATCATGGACGCCACTAGCGGTTATTTTATGCTGAGTAAATACCTCAATGTCACGAATGAAAGCGGACCGACTCTCGTTTTTAACAAACAGCCAGGGCTTACCACAGAGTTGAGACTCAACTCGTTGGAGTGGACCTACCTATACCGACTGGGTGAAAAGATCAACAGATCTGTACTCAATCAGTGGAGGGAGAAATTGCAGTTCAAGGACGAAGAAGAAATCAGGTTCGCCTGGAAAGGTTGGGAAAGCGTACGAGGGTCTATGGAAAAGCGTTACGATCCCACTTTGAAACAGGTTTTCGAGCCGTTCATCGAAATAGCTGGACAAGTGTTAATCGAGCAATTGGAGCTGACTGTACACGAAAAACATATGTTGGCAATAATGTTGGAACTGTCCAAACTCGTCAGCCGAAACAAAATGAAATTCTTGTTGGATTTTAAAATGAAAGCGCTGCGTGTCGGAGAGGAGAAAAGAATCAGAGTACGATTTACGAATGACGACACGCAAGTGCACTTTCTGGAATACGACCCTAAAACGGCGGTGGTTACTTTGTTACAACGTTCGTTTATGGAATGGTCCGAGCTCTACAAACACTTTGCGAGCATAGATAAACTCATGGGGAAAGTTTCCGAAGACGAATAAACATTTCTCCATTCGGACTGCCTCTGTGCGGCAGTACGACCGACCGGTAAAAAAAAAATAAAATTTTTCATTCACGATGACTACACCCCCTTGTAGGTAGGTATCGTCTACTTCGAAAAGGTTTTCGTTGAAGGCAGACCCAGTATTGTAGTAGGTCTGTTTTGGGGGCCCTGGCTTCGATAACAATAGACTACAGTGGTTTTCATAGGCAGTCCGTCGTAGTAGTTAAATCCTTCTACTACCCTGGCTGAAAGATGTCATCGTAACTATAAGAGATTTACCCCAGACAGGCAAAGAACCGCAAGCACATTAATGAAAAAGCTTTTCATAATATAGAAACGTTTTCATTGGCGGAGCGAGCGAAGCGAGCGTAGCGTAGCCTATAACGGACATCGAATTTCAAAATGTTGGTTGGTTGGTTGCACTTTTCTAGTCTGGGTGGAGCCCAAACCAAAGTGCAGATTGGTATGAAATTTGCCACATTGCTAGATAGCCCAAAAGTATTGCTGATCTCGAATTTGGCGTAAATTAATCAATTATAATCCACGAAATTACCATTTTTCGAATTTATCGATCTAACACCTGCCATTGTAAATTTGGAATCCTGAATAGTTAAGGAATTCCGACGAAGCATACACTGTGTGGCTGGTAATCAAGTAAACTTTAAAAAAAACGCCAAAATAAATTATCGTAGCTTCAAAACAATCTTTTTTGACATAACTCAACAAAATAATAACATTTTATTATAGCTCTTTAACCACTAGAGGAAAGCAAGCATAAGGAATAAAACAGAAGGATTCCTTAACGACTCACATTCGTTTCATGTGAAAAAGAATGCTTGCAGGAATTTAGCCAACATGGCAACCAAAGTAGCGTTGACACTATCAACGGGAATCTCAAATACGAAACATCAAATCGCCGCTCATGTGTTAATATCGCAACACGGAATAATAATTTGGCTTCGTATAATAATTTTTAAGATTGCTGGATTGATATGGAAGCTACAACTCTCCGTCCCGTGTTGCAAGAACGAATAGACTTAACCTCGAACGAAGTAGGCCTGACTGTTGTCGTTTACGAAACTAAAACGGGAGATAACAATGTGGCTTAAAAGTAGGCTTTAGAATTATTTAAATGCTATCTTTACACCCAAACTAACACCGGCTGACCTACAATTGTGATAATTCCAAATTAAAAAAAAAAAATAACGTTCGCCGTTACAGTACGTGCCAGAGGTGTGCACTTCAACATTGTCGTAGGAGGCGGCGTAGGGAGCCGTGGATATTTTGAATCTTTTGATTATTGTGAAGTACTGTAATTACTGATGATTGTTGAGCTCGCAGTTAAATGTTTTATTGTTAATATTTTAAATCTAAGATAGATACTCTGTAATAAATGTAAACAATGTAAGCATTATTGACTGTGGCACGTTCTTTGCCAGCTTAACCACGGCGGCTAACGTGGTATTTTACTACGGCGGCGATGGCGTAAAGAGGCTGCAAATAACGAAACAGCAACGAAAGCATCTTAAAATTAATATGAAACCTAGCCTACCTAAAATGAAAAAAAAAATCTACAGTGTAAAAAACACCAGCAAAGAGTATCAGCTCAAATGTAGCCGAGTGAATAATGCCCCCAGCTTTTTAAAGCAACGTACCGCTTGCCTTATAATCTTCCACCTGCCTTATAACATCTATGCATCGATCGCATCCGCGCATTTATTATAGTCAAGGTCAACTGAGACAGTAGCTTCGTTCCTAGCAGCGAAAAACGTAGCTACTATCTCAGTTGGCATTGTGCCTAACAGACGAACCAGCGTGAACGCATTAATTGTGTTGTCACAAACCGGAATGATTCTCGTATTTTAAAATCACAATTTATAAAATCTAGGCTAGTGTCTTATAATTTTGCTTCGGCGATCTATTGGAAAAATTAATTTTAATTTTTACCGCATTAGTCTTTTAGATTTTTGATCTCATGGTAATTATTAGCAAATTAGTACATACACACTGAGATATGAAACGTTATGATTATTGTAAGCGCGCAACGCATCAGATACTTACGGGTCGTTCTTAAATATATTTAACAATATTCAACAGAAAATCTCCTAGATGCCACATTTTAAAACGGTTTTTTAGCAAGGGAAAGCCTAACGGTAAGTAAATAGACCTTAGGGGCCGTACTTGACGTGGTGGATCGAGAAAAATGGAATGTATATCCCTTTAAGGAGCATTAGCAAGTATTGCTAACCCATTATAATGATAGTAAATACAAATTTAAAACAAATTTCTCTCCGCTCCGCCTACAATAGTCCCAAAGCCTGTTTGTGCTTATATATGTGCTTAGAGTGTGAATGGCCAAACTTACGATGTCATAAAGTTTGAAACATTAATTTGCAAGACAGTAACACCATAAGAGATTACCCGTGGCAGGCAAAGCACCCGAACGCACATAGATGATAAAACTTTCGTATATTGAATTTTTTTCAGAATATGCTTGTGAGTTTGTTGCCTGGGGCTGTTGGCTGTTGCCTGTCTCTATGGTGTTTCGGCCCTCTAAATTAATGCTTCAAACTTTACGACATCGTAACTTTGGCCATTCACAAAAAAATATAGATATTGTCTAAATTTAATTAACACCAGTCATGCGTGATGGAAGGTGAGCTTGTGCCATTCGCCTGTGAATAAAATACGTCATGTGATTACGCGATTGAAGCTGAGCACATTTCTAGTTTTATTTGTTACAACAGTTTCGTAATTACGACTTGAGAAAATAAACTAACAAAAAGTAGGCAAAAGTGGCCCCACCAAATTGAATCAAAGGCTTAAATTTCTTCGTAAGTGCATTTAATTCCCAACTCCAAGTATTTAACTTATGGCCAGAGAAGAACCATTTTGGCAAATCTGTCGAAATATCTTCTTGTAAGTGACGGTTACGCTACCTATTTCCAATTTCGCCAAGAAGTCTAAATTTTAATAAAAGATTGTCTTTACTAAAATATTCACAAAATTGTAAATTGTCATTACTTTTTTCCAGTGTTTACAAATCAAAGTTTGTTAAAAGTTTATTATAGTCGATTAGACGTTGGCTGGCCTTAAAGTAAATCCTTTACCATGTAGAAATGATTTTTTTAATTAGTCTTTTCAAATCTTCAAAGCGGAACCTTCCATTTTCTTGTGATGTACAATTTCAGCTGGAATTGTTGCACAGTTGTGTGCCTTATTCACATCACACAGCACACCAGAAATTAATCAGCTAAGCCTCCAATTCCAACAAGCTTCAGTTAAAACCAAGGCCAAAAATACATTGTGTTATTGACTTTATGTTCTGCAATTTTCTTTTGGGTAACAATGAGAATGAGTTATAGCCAGTATCGTGCACAAGATAGAATAACACAAGGTTTCGGGACGTCAACCTCCCATCTTCAATTGAAAATAAAAATTTTTAAAACATTTAAAAATTCGTGGCAGTATTTGCCAAGTCACCAAATCCATAGAAACAACCATTTTTGTCATAGTTCAGGCCTAAGATAAAAAAAAAATTTCTACACACTAATTGTTACGACGTATTGGACGCTCGGAAGCAAATGACGGAAAATAGTCAAAAACTAGATCAAACAAAATTAAAAATGCGGTATATCGTAAGAACATGCGGGGCCAGTTATATATGCCAGAGCCTGCAAAGGCTACTGGAACGTCTCAATTCCCACAAATCGAATTTCAAATTGCATATTGAGTCCAGTCCATTAGTTCAACACTGTTTCAAAACAGGAATCTCCCCCAAAAAGCTCTAAACAGGGGATGCCCCAGCACTGGATAGGACCGAAATACCTTTCACGGAGAAAAACACCAGGGCAAGAATAAACCCAAAATCACTCATTATCCTTACTAAGGTACCTACTGTTTACAATCATTTAATTCCAGAAAGTAACATTTCTAAAAAGATATTTTCCTGTTATCAACAGCCTACAACTAAACAAATTCAACAAGTTCAAGAAAAATCCATCAACATAAACTACCCTCTATAATTTGGACCAGCACAAGACATCGCTGCCTACCTATGTATTCTGCTGAATCCACTCTACTACCGAGTGCCCATCTGGCAACACGTCCTATCAATGGTATATAACATTTTTTTGTTAAGGTTTAGGCCCGGACTATGCCTAAAATGGTTGTTCGTATGGATATGGTGACTCGGCAGATACTGCCATTGATTTTTATACGTTTATAGTTTTATGTCATAGTTTTATAGTTATACGTTATAGTAATAGTTATAGTTATAGTTTTACAATATAGTTTTATAGTTATACGTTTTATAGTTTTAAAGATTTTTGTTTTCACTTGAAGATGGGAGGTTGACCTCCCGAAACTTAGTGTCATTCTTTCTTGTGCACGATACTGGCTGTAACTCATTCTTATCCGCTAAAAGTGCTTGAATTTTCTCAGTTTTGTTTTGAGCACATATGTTATCGTCTTTTTTATAGTTAATTTACCTTCATTTACTAACTTAACATTCATTTTCCTATCATCAATAAGTAGAGTTTGACACGAAATATTATTTGACACCAAGTATTACTTTGTAGGCATGTCGTGATGAAAACACCAACTCGTAAATTTTTCAGGGTTCAAATGAAAATGCCAGAATAGTAATTCATTATTTTACCCTATTAAATTGTTTATAATGCAAATCACTGAATATTAAAATTAGTAGGAATTAGGTTTTAAGCGAATAACGAATGAAACAACTATTAGTGTTGTTGAAATTGACACATTAAAAGTGTGAGGTTTGAACGTGGAATCCCAGTTACCGCACGTGTAACAAATAATACTGCAGTGGCTCCGCAGCATTTTTTCAAACATCAAAAAATCTGATATTTCTACACGTAAACTACTTGAAATAAAAAAGTTTTATTTTTTTCCTAATACAATGACCAGTTGGTAAGTTTAATGAAAAAAAAGACATAATTTCTTTTCAAAAAACCATAGCAGTTGTCTTACCCCTGACGTTATGCAGGATAATTACCAAGTTAAAGCTCTCACTTGCATTCTCTCCCACCCATCACCACCAGCCACCCACTTGCATTCTCTCCCACCCAGCCCTGCCCAACTGCACCAACGTGGGGAGTGAATTTTGGGTACCAAACTGCATCTGTTCTGAAATCCCTCTGAGGAATCCTCCTTTTTATAGGAGAATTGAAGGGGACGTAACCTATGACGTCACTTCTGTTATGAACTCACCGGAAGCGCCTGTTGCAACAAGTTTCAGTGTATCAGGTGGCAGTGATGTCATATGCCACGTGACCTTATGTTGAGATTTATTTAGGACTACAAATGTTGAAATCATGCCACCCCAACGAAGTCCAACTGGTGACGTCACTTGCGAATTCAAGTCCAAGATTACGATGACGTAGTATTTTAACTATTCATTGTACTTCAAAAGTAATCTCCATTGTTTGCTGAATGATGTTGTGTGACCAATTATTGTAACAATATGTAAATGCAAATTGCCTGTAGTTTGTACGTTATCAATTGTAATGGGGGGGGGGGTGAGGCTTAATGGCGCGTCGACAGTTTGGTCATTAGCGCCAACCTAAGTCACAGTGCAGTGGTCCGGGTTGCCACTGCACCACACATTACAGAGATATTATTCAAACCCCTAACCTAAATCTTGTCATACATCTGTACCTCCTGCAAAAATTGAAAAACACCGGACAGGAGGACAGACTTATCGCCCAATTGACGCACAATGTCATGCGGAAGATGGAAACGAGGACGAAAACCATCAAGATGGCAACAATCAACAAGGAAGTGCCGGACCGTAAGTGGCCGCCGACACCAATGGCCAATTGTAATGGCTTGAGCTCGCGTGGCCTTCGGCCCGGTGCTCTCAACAATTAGGGGGTAAACCGAATTAGAATTATTCGCCACTGTCATCTCATCATCCTAATCAACAAAGTAATTTCAGCCAATTTAGTTAGAAATATTTCCCTTTCCCCTCCCCCCCCCCCCCTTAGTCCCAAATGTAAATTCAACCTAGTCCAACCCTGTTGCTTGTGTCACAGCAAAACTGCTCACTAAATATACATTTACTTCTGACGTTTACATTACAGGTGATCATGTAGCTCTCTACTTGGTCAGCCTAGCCACCAGTGCATGTCATTCACAGCAACCCCGCAGATCCTAAATTAATAACCAAAACAAAACTATTACCGTTCGCTCGTGCAATTTAATCTGACCCTATGTAAGACTAGTTTCCTTGGCTTTCCGACTTGACCCTAAGCTAAGGCAAAGAGTCGGACATGTAAGTTAGGCGATCGCGAGCCCTCCAACGTTCCTTCATAAATCATTAAAAACGTAATGCGAACTGGATCACGGCTTATTGCCTCTTTTCCACCATCTTATTAAATCGAAATATGGCCCAGGTAATATTGTGACTTCTCCCTTAGCTGGCATTAGTGGTGAGGGCCAGTTGGACGTACCAATAATCGCCACACCTTATATATGCTCCCAAGTGGTACCACAGTCCGGACGCCGTTTCTGAATTACATGCACTGGTGGCTAGGCTGACCAACTAGAGAGCTACTTGATCACCCGTAATGTAAACGTCATGAGTAAATGTATATTTAGTGAGCAGTTTTGCTGTTTTCATGCATCTTACGATAAATAACCAGGCAACATCAAACGTTGACATTTTGATCGGGAGACGTCGGTCTACATAAAAGGCACTATTAGTGACACAGCCTAACGTTTTCTAATTGAAAAAAAAGTCTGAATAATGTTGATATTTGCCTAATTACGTGAAAACGTGAAACGTGACCCTGGCTTTGCTTCAGTAAACCTTGCTGTTACTCAAGTAAAGCTTGACGATCCTCCTGTAAACCTTGGTGATAGATGGAGATTTACTTTACTTTCAGGTCCACGAAACCTGAAACTGAAACGTGAAAACGTGGCCAGGCTTTACTTCAGTACACCTTGGCGTTACTCAAGTAAACCTTGATGTTGCTCCAGCAAACCTTAACGGCAAATGGAGTTTTATTTTAGTTTCACACACGTGAAAACATCAAAGTGTAGCCATGTCTTTACTTCAATACATCTTGGTATTTATTATTCAAGTAAACCCCCACATTGCTTCAGTAAACCTTGGTGTTACTCAAGTAAACCTTAACATTGCTCCAGTAAACCTTGACGCCACGCCAGTAAAACGTAACAGCAAATGAAGGATTGACCTCCCCAGCTTCACCCTTAACTCAGGGACCTACCCATTTTCGCCTGTAACTCATTGACCTATTCAGCTTTACCTGTTACCTGCCAAGCTTTTCCCATAATTCGCAACCTGCCAGGCTACGCCCATAACTCAGTGACCTTCGTGCAACCCCACTATGCCCGGTTCAAGGAGGCCAGAAAGGATGGTGATTTCTGGATTTATTCCAGGGCCACGCGGTCTGTCCTTAGGAGATGTCCAGTGGTTAAAGGATGCTCTAATCAGAGCTTCTAGCAGACTGGCACGCTTCAGGAAGAGTTGTAGCTGTTAGGGGACTAGCTCCCAGAGTGAGGCTGAAAAGGGCTGCAAGGCCGTTAAGTACCTAGAGCTGCAGCCAGTACCCACCACAGGTGGTACAAGGTACTTCCTGTACTATATCCTGGTATCCCATGAGCCATCTCCGCTAGTAGATACCCATAGGGGCAAGCAGGGCCAAAGCCAGCCTGACCACTGATCCCCAGGGACTGGACCATACATCAGAGTACACAGCATAACTGGAATACATTATTAAAGATATATAGTACACAGAAAACATAGCATGGAGCCATAGCATCAAGGTAAAGAGAACCACTAAGGCGCTAGCTTAAGGAATAGGAGGAAGCAGTGGAAACTGTCATTGTAGAGATCCCACCCTCGAAAAGAAGCGTCCTTGCTTCACTAAGGTAAGTGAAAATAAATCGTTAAATTCAATCAAAAATGATGGTTCTCAGAAATTATTCAAAAATAATACCAAGAAGCACGCACTAACAACAAGTTAAAATGAAGGATGCTATGGAAACGTTTAGGCTTTTCATCTGCTAATAATTTTATTTTTTGACTGTTCCAACAAGGTGTCATTACTTACCGGTTATAGTAACTTTTTTGGAAGGTCAGGGAAATCTTTGAGCATCTAAATTCAGACATTATTCCCGTAAAAACCCGCTACGTAAACTTAATTACTTGAACATTTTCACAAAAATTACGCAGAAGCAAAAATTATTTTTCAACATTCAAAATACAATCACAATCAATCACTGCAAAAACTAGCAATGAAATAAGAAATGATTGCTTGATGCACGAAAATTCACTTGAACACCATACATTACTTATTAGTAGTTAATCAACTAAGAAAGATTTTACTTCAAAGTCTTAGTTGTCAAATATCGGTAACAACGCGTGTCATATGTGACTAACTCGGTTAACAATCAACTAAGATCAACTTAAAAATCGACTTTTAATTGTTATACCCAAGCATTGTTCTAACCAATAAACATCAGCATCATCAATTAAAAATAACAAATTCAAGTTGCTGGGGAACGATTACTAAGTTCATAACTTTTATACCTTGCTACACGCGTGAGGACACGTGTTATCTTTTAAGCGCCGCCATTCCAGGTGAAAGTGCTCTCAGCTTTATACTTTCTGGAAGCAAAAAGAGAAAAAGGGTTAAAGAAAAAAAAAGAAACGATGGAACAAGTTCACCTTGCTAAAGCGCAGGAGGCTCAAGACTGGGAACGATTTCAAAGGAACTTATGGAATTCGGAAACATCGTTACGACCAGCACGTCATCTGACAGAGAGGGGGGGGGGATTGAGGCTTAATGGCGCGTCGACAACTTGGTCATTAGTGCCAACCTCAGTCACAGTGCAGTGGTCCGGGTTGCCACTGCACCACACATTACAGAGATGCTATTCAAACCCCCATCTGACAGATGGGCCGGCGCAACGCAATACCTAAATTGGCATGTTCCTATGGTCCTCCACGGATATAATCTCTTCCACGACCGTCTTCCTCCCAGCTCCGTTTCTCCTTCCAATCAGATGGAATTAGCCTGGCGATTGCCCGAACTTTACCCACCTATCATCTCCCAACAACTCGGACAATGAAGCCATGGATGGGGAAGAAGGGAACCTTGCCAACCTTCTTGGATCCAGCCAACCACAGAACCTGCAAACCTCTTCCCCTTATTCCCATATCTATAATGCTGTCGCGTTCCCTTTTACACGAATATTTCACTAACTCTTTCCTTCTTTCGCCTTTGTAGATGACAGTCCAGACTGTCGGATTCCCGAAACATCCGACTAACAGTGTTGCATGAGAAGAAGAAGAGAAATGAACGGGGAAGAATTTAACGTCCTCAACTTTTAATGTTGTTCAATGTCTAATAGTCACTAAAAAAAAAAATTTGGGTCATTTACACCTATGCCTCAATAATAAGATATTTCACCCGTGTCCCAGACTGATAGTTTTTATTGCAGATTTTATCAGAACGTTAGGTTAGAATTTCTCTATAGATCAGTTTAGTGTGTTAGGTTAACCTGATACACATCCATAAAAAAAAAGGTGTAAATTATCTGGTGAAAATCCGGTTCCTCCAACAAATTCATTACTAAACCATGCTAATAACTCGCTCAATCTTCACTCTTAACCTTTTGCGCGGTGCATTTCCAAGCACTCTTCTTAAGTGGTAAACTAAGTTTCCAGATTGTAAAAAATGCTAGCGTGCACGCATCTACGTAATTGACTGTAACTTCGCTGTAAAATATGATAAAATCATAAAATTTGGCTCATTTTTTAGCTAAAAATTTCCTCTTTCAGAATAGAGCCATGTGATGGGACAATAGTGACACACAAAAAAAAGAAAATACTCGGTGAAAATCAAGTTTACTAAAAATATTCTTGTAAATTTGTTACTCGTTCATGTATTCAGGTGATAATTCTAAATTTATGTTTATTTTGTACTTTCAGTTCATATTTATAAACATTCTAGTGTATCAGTATAAATTGCTGACTAAAATGAAAGCTAAAAGTTGAAAAGAAAAGTAGAAGGGAAACCGGTCAGGCCATGATGTAGGCCTATTGCCGAAATTGTCACATTTTTGCCTAGCTAGTGATCTATTATTAGATGGTCCTATGTAACTATCTTATATTAGCTGTAAATAATAATTATGGTCTCTATAATGTGCTAGTGCGACATTACACAAAAAAGCTAAAAATAAAAATGTTGACATTTGCAAGCATGTATTTATTTTAACCAATTTATACATGTAACGATTGACAATGGTTTAGGTCAAGCTTTAAACTGCGATGCATCTTATTTTTATTTTTAAGAAACATTGACAATGAAACATCTTTTCCCCTCACTTGTTCCTCACGTTTGGCGATGCCATCGGGGACCATTGTGTCCCTGGTAGGTCTAACCTTGGTGGTAAGGCATTCGCGACCCCCAACCCAATACCATCTACCCTTCGTCTGTAGCCAGGCCATTGTCTTCGTTTTAAACTCTTGAAATCCTAAACTTCTGTAATTTTAATTTTTTGTTTTAACATCGGATGGCAGTTAGTGACCACGAGGTCCTTCCCATTCCGGTTGCGTTTGCAACGAAATTATTATTATTAATAATTTCAGAATACTATACACTTGATTTGTACCAAAACTTGTAAAGGTTATACTCTTATTGCACTAGCCTATAATACCATCACAGACAATATTCAATTAGGCCTACTTGTGTAAAAAATAATAATAAAAACCCCATAGGCCAATAAAACTGTAAAAAAAATTAGACCTACTAATTCCTAAAAAGTAGCCAACTGATCAAGTTTGGTAGGGAGTTATAAAAAAAAATTGAAACTAGGCCAGTTCGAGGGCTTTCCAGTTCTACTTTCTGTGGTTAGTGTCATAGTATCTGTTGTAGTCCATCTTTGTGTGGAATATTTCGAAACAGGGTTCGACGTGAAGTGGAGTTTGACACTACTTACATTCTGTTCTTGTTTCACACCTTCGGCCTCCCATGGTCTTTCTTTTTCCTGTTGGAATATTGCACACAGCACACAGTCTTGTCGGATACTTTTTTTTGGTCGGGAAAATTGCTCGTCCGAAAATTGACCGTGCGATTATTTGCTCTCCACATTTTTAAAAATTTGATTAATTAATTTTTTTTTTACTTTTTTTAACAGTTATTATTTTTTAACAGTAATTTTTGCAGTTTTTTCGTGCCTTGGTTCAAGAGGAGTAGAGGTAAACGCACACACGCACTTTTTTTTTTCAAGTACACATTCAGTAAAAATGTTCTCTGCATTATATCCGTTAACGTAGATGCAGTCAAGTATACAGGATGTATTAAAGTTCTTAAAAAGAAAATAGCTCATTCCCGCCCCCCCCCATATATATTTTATATGTACATTTTTTTAATGGTGCACATTACAGCTACTTCCGAGCACGTCGTTGCTAATTCGTTCTCATTGTACAATGTAAATGTCAGCGCCCAAGAACGTTAACACAACAAGACAACACTGCTCGAATAAGACAAACTAGGATAACGATGCCACTTCAGTTTATTATTAGTGAAAGGGTATGAGAAGCTTGTGGATTCAGGACATTTGTACGTCAAAGATACGGCAACCGATGCAAAAATATTCTGGAAATGTGACCAAGCACGCAAGTGGATTCCATCATTATTATAGCTTGCCTACATTTATGTAGAGAACATTTTTACTCAATGTGCACTTGAAAAAAAAGTGCGTGTGTGTGTGTACCTCTACTCCTCTTGAATCAAGGAAACTACAAAGATGGGAGTAGGACCCAATGAAAGATAAATAAATTGAGCTTCACTTAGGCCTATTTTTGTCGCTGCAACATGATTTTATGCCACTCAGATACACTAAAAAACTGCAAAAATTACTGTTAAAAAACTAATAACTGTTTAAAAAACATGTTCACCGCTATTGTTGTTACTTTCTCCCCTCCCTCTCCGCCCCCTCCTCCTGCTTTCCCTCCATCTCGCTATTCTTATCAGCGCTCCAAGAGTCAAAACATTTCCCTAAAGAGCGGACTCACGCTCCGACCGTTTCCACACTGAAACACCTGACTCTTTCCACACTGAAACACCCGACTCTTTCCACACTGAAACACCCGACCGTTTCCACACTGAAACACCCGACC
>JAHWFP010004738.1:0-10533 GCA_023313725.1 Lithobius niger | reverse complement strand
TTTCCACACTGAAACACCCGACCGTTTCCACACTGAAACACCCGACCGTTTCCACACTGAAACACCCGAACCTTTCCACACTGAAACACCCGACCCTTTCCATTTCCACACTGAAACACCCGGCTCTTTCCACACTGAAACACGGGGTCGGGGTTGGCGTCTCAAGTCCCGACCTCGAGCAGGACTTGAAAGTCGGGATCGGGTCCTGACCCACGTCGGAATCGAGTGTGGAAAGGTCAGTCTCAGTCCGGGGCGGGACCGGGCCAGGTTCGGGCTTTTTCCTCAGTGTGGAAGGGGTATTAGAAACAGCACTGCCTCACTAAATTAGCAATAATTAGCAAGCAGCCAAATCTATTTTCAGCGGGAAAAAAGTTAGTAAGAACATAATACAAATGCTATTAATCTCTGTTTAATTGGATTTTGTTTCTAAAATTAGACATTTTCCATATCTCACGTCGTACAGTTTAGAAACACGACCATCTCAGCTACTACTGATGATGGCAGCCATGTTGAATCAGTAAGTGAGCGAGAAAAAACCTGTTTCACTTGAACATCTCAGATTCAACGTCACGCTTAAGTAAAGTGGGAGGAGTTGGGATCAGTCGCCTCGACTTAAGAAACAGTTTTTCTCACTTCTCTCTAGTTTAGAAAAACCACCACTCGCTCGTCGCGTACTGCCGCTCTGCCAGCTCACACCAGAATGCATGGCGCCAAAACAAGCGCGCGAACACAACAAGGTGCAGAGGTGTGCGCTCAAGAGTGAAACGAGAGTGGCGACGAAATAAGCCACATAAAACAAGGAAATTAACTACATATTTAGTGTATTTTGATTAGCAAAATAGTTCCCTCTTTCCTAGGCTTCTGTTTGAATGTCAATAACTAACAACTAGCGGAGCTGCTCACTTCGCTCGCTCATTCCGTGTCGTCTCGCTGGCTCGAGGAGCTTGCATGCTGCAACTATTATACTGCTGACAGACATTCCACATCTAAAACAATCAAGAAAACGATCAGAATGTACGCCGCGTTTTTCTTAACGCTTCAGTTCATACACAAACGATATGGTAACCATACATCACTCCAACGGTCTGGCCACCCAATAGCAACATGCGCCTCTTGTTCAGATTGTAAGCCATAATGCCACTGACAACAAAAGCCTCGATAAAAGCAATGTCTTTCTGTCTCGCTTCGCTCGCTCATTCGGCGTCGTCTCGCTACGCTCAAGGAGCTTTCATGCTACAACTCTTTTGCTGCTGACAGATATTCCACATCTAAAACGATCAAGCAAATAATCACAATGTAGTACGCGTTTTTTTATAGGCTTCAGTTCATAAACAAATTAACTAAACAAAAAACGGCTTCGCCGTTTAGAAAACCAGCCCCCTTCTGCCTTGCGCCTAAACTGCCAATGAGCCAGAAGGCGAGACACGCCATTTCTACCCCAGCCGGCGTTGGCGTGAAAAATACGCTCGAGGAGCTTTTATGCTACAACTCTTATGCTGCTGACAGACATTCCACATCTAAAACAATCAAGAAAATGATCAGCATGTAGTACGCGTTTTTCTTAAGGCTCAGATCATAAACAAACTATATGGTAACCATAAATCACTCCAACAGTCTGGCCACCTATTAGCTACATGCGCCTCTTGTTCAGAGCGTCAGCCATAATACCTCTGACTATAGTACAGGACTAAGCGTGCTACGTGGCGCAAGAATCCTGAACCTTCCTCATCCGACCTGATTCCCGTTGTGTACTGAATGGAGCGTATAAAAAAAATTCTTATATACTGAATGGAGCGTATAAAGAGTGTCCAAGTTGTAACTTATCGTTGTATGCAATCCCTTGTCACAAGATCGTCTGGGAGAGAGAATGTGGATTTCGTTTCCTGGCTCCAGGCCAATTAATTCAACATCACCGAATCTTATTTTACCAAAGCCTCGATAAAGGTATTTTCTTTCTGGCACATGCATGAACTGGTCTTGAGCCAGGAGATGAGACACGCGATTTGTAGCCCAGTCGGCCTTGGCTTGAAGAAGCCATTCCCTTTCCGGCACGCGATTGAACTGTTACTGAGCCAGGAGGCGAAGCATGCAATTTGTACCCAGTCAGCCTTGGCTTGTAGAAGCGATCCCCTTTCTGGCATGCACCTAAATTGACAATGAGCCAGGAGGCGAGACATGCGATTTCTTCCCCAGTCGGCCTTGGCTTGAAGATACCATATCCATCCCCGCTGCAAGGACGTGTCAACGATTTGCTGCATGCTTGAACAAACATGCTTGGTAATTTTATCATGCATACTCCTTTGTACCTCTTTTGGTATAGATTGTTTTTTTATTCAAATAAATTTTGCTGACTTTACATTGTTTCCTTGTTTCACAAATTTTAAGAATTTTTACTAAAAAGCCATCTCCTTCCCCGCTACGTGTGATGCTTTAAAACAGCAACCACACGTCGCCTATAATTTTTTAACTAATATAAAAGATTTCGTGCAAGGCGAAATCTTACCTAGAAACTATTCGTGTTTACCACAATTAGGCTGGCCTATTGATGAGTAGAGACACCAGCTAATAGCACACTATTGATCGAATGTGGATGTTTCACAAATGAAATATTTCTGGCACCCTTTTCTGTTATCAATTTTCTTTGTTTAAATAAGCCTAATTTAGCATTAACCTTTTCGTAGCTTTACGTAATTTCACTTAAATTTAAGGCTAAATAGGGAGTTTGTATTTGAAATATACAAAATGCAACTCCAACAATCGTCCCATCAGCTAGCTGCATGTGCCTATCTTGAATGACGGCTGTTAGCATTGCCAGCCGTAATCGACTGACAACACTAATGGACCACGCGCTTCCTACGTGGCGCAACAATTGTGGACCACCCGCACAGCAGGATTCCGAAACTAACAATCAACTTCGAAAAATTCTTTTCAACAATGGTCCAAAGGGGTTTTTCGCTTTTTTCGAGAGGACAAAATTTACCTTTAGCACTACGAAAATACACCTAAAATCCGGATTAATTTCCTGTCTTCTGACACCTTTCTCATATTTTTAGCTTTCCTACTTCAAGACCGTCAATGACGGTCGGTATATATATATATATATATAAACCGACCATAAGTTTTTAATGATTAAGACTAGCGGAGTCGTTCGCTTTGCTCGCTCATTCTGCATCGTCTCGCTACGCTCGTGAAGCTTTCATGATCCAACGCTTATGCTGCTGACAGACATTCCACATCTAAAACGATCAAGCAAATGAGTGCAGTGCGCGTTTTTCGTAAGGCTTCAGTTTCTAAACAAAAAAAGGCTTCACCGTTTAGAACACCATCATCCTTCTGCCATGCGCCTAAACTGCCAAGGAAGCGAGACACGCGATTTCTATACCCTAGTCGGCCATAGCTTAAAGAATATGCTCGAGGATCTGTCATGCTCCAGCTCTTAAACAGCTGACAGACATTCCACATCTAAAACAATCAAGAAAACGATTAGAATGTAGGACGCGTTTTTCTTAACGCTTCAGTTCATAAACAAACGATATGGTAACCATACATCACTCCAACGGTCTGGCCATCCAATAGCTACATGCGCCTATTGTTCAGATTGTAAGCCGTAATACCACTGACAACAAAAGCCTCGATAAAACCATTGTCTTTCTGGCACATGCATGAACTGGCCTTGAGCAAGGTGATGAGACACACGATTTGTAGCCCAGTCGGCCTTGGCTTGAAGAAGCCATTCCCTTTTTGGCATGCGATTGAGCTGTCATTGAGCCAGGAGGTGAGGCATGCGATTTGGACCCAGTCGGCCTTGTCTTAATAAAGCCATCCTCTTTTTGTCATACACTCGATGACACTCGATTTCTTCACAGTCGGCCTTGGCTTGAAGAAGCTTTATCCATCGGTGCAGCAAGGCCGTTTCAACGCTGTAGCAAACGCGTTGCTGCATGCTTGAACTAAACATGCTTGGAGCAGAAAGAAGTCGCTAAGAAGTCGCATACTCCTTTGTGCCGCTCTTGGTTTTTTTATTCCAATAAATTTTGCAGAGTTTACATGGGTTTCCTTGTTTCACAAATTTTAAGAATTTTTACTTACAAGCCATTTCCTTCCCCGCTACGTGTGATGCTTTGAAACTGCAACCACATGTCACCCATAATTTCTGACTAATATAAAAGATTTGGTGCAAGGCGAAATCGTACCTAGAAACTATTCGTCTTTACCACAATTAGGCTGGACTATTGCTGAGTTGAGCACGAGCTAATAGCACACTATTGATCGAATGTCGATGGTTTACAAATGCAAAAGTTGAAATATTTCTGACACCCTTTTCTGTTATCAATATATTTTGTTTAAATAGGCATAATTTCCCAATAATCTTTTCGTAGATTTACGTATTTTAATTTAAATTTAAGGCTAAATAGGTAGTTTGTATCTGAAATATCCTGAATGCAACTCCAACAGTCTTTCCATCAGCAAGCTGCACGTGCCTCATTGTTGAATGTCGGCTGTTAGCATTGCCAGCCGTAATCCTACCGACAACACTACTGGACCACGCGCCTCCTACGTGGCGCAACAATTGTGGACCATTCGCACCGTAGTAAGAGGTGATATTCCAAAACTAACAATCAACTTCGAAAAATTCGTGTCAACAATGGTCCAAAAAGGTTTTTTCGCTTTTTTTCGAGAGGGAAAATTTAACCTAGAACTATACGAAAATACGCCTACGCGAAATCCGGATTAATTTCCTGTCTTTTGACACCTTTCTCATATTTTTAGGCTTCCTACTTCAAGAGGAGAAGAGGTACATATATATATATATACCGACCGTAGTTTTTAATGGTTTAGATGATGATGTTCATTCTAGGCATCAGTCCAACCTACCGCTCCTGTAATCAGTATTTGATTTCTTTCCTGAGCGTAACAAAATGATGACTATACTTCCTCATGTCGAACCACTTTGGTTGGATTCGGTAAGCAGCACGTGACCAAAAGAAACAAAGAGGAATTTTCCATCAACAATACAAGTGCAACAAACCAACGTTGCAATGAAATTTTATAAAGTATTCTTAACCCAGCAAGCAAACCAATTTAACTAAACAGCAATTCCATCAATTGTAATACAGTTTTAAGGGTTTCCGAGCTTGTTGGAGGACATTCGCTGCCTAAGAAGTTCTTATAAATTCCCTACTGTATCTGCGTTAAAAGATAGCAGTGTATGAAATACAGTATGATCCACGACTGCGTAACATATCACGGGTCGAAGAAAAGATTAGAATTAGCAATATATTGAAGGGCCACAACGGGAAATATCTAGTCTGAATACTAAACATCATACCCAAGTGATAATCAAAGAGAAAGTTTTTGCACCTTTGTTCATTTCCTTACCATATCATCCTCATTCATAGTGTAATCTTTATTTTTGTAAAATATAATTTTTCGTACATTAACCACCAACTTTTGCAAAAATCTCTTCCCATGCTTTACCCGAAATTTACCATCTGGTTAAGCAAAACACGACCAGTAGGCAAGTTTACTCTAGTCTAATTGATTCATTTACTATTTGCTTATTCAAGTTTTGCTTCACTCAAGAACAACCAGAATACCCGTTTATCACGTAAATGAATGTCCTTATACAAATTCCTCTCATGCGTAATTGAACAACAAACTCGTTCATCCATCAGATCCCACCCCCTCTGAATTGCAAATAAGGCTTGTTTTATAGCTATCAGAGAATAATTACCATTTATAAGAGGTTCTTTAAGGAATTTTAACCTCCCTACATCAACATTATTGTTTACAAGCAACACCATACAACAGTGTCACCTTTCACTAATTTATCCCTAATTTGTTCACTTTTTCACTAATTTGGTCATTTCACGATATCCTTCTAACAAATTCTTAATAGTTAAGGGAATGCTCCTTCATGGTCTAGTCTCTGATACCCAAGCAAAGTTCATCAGTTTTGGTACGAATTTCAATATCTACAACGACTTCAGTGTACTATTCTGTCATTGTCCTGACATCATCAACTGTTTACCATGGTTCCCCACTTTCATTAATCCCAATGAATCCAATAGAGGGAACTCTTCTAACCTACCTAATGACTTCAGTGGGATCTAGGCAGTGATTCAGTCCGCACGGAGTTCTTCAATTTCTAATCTAGTTTCTTTCTTGCATGATGGAATCAACACTAAACCCCGCCGAAAGTAGATCAAGTTGCATTCAATTACTAACCGTCAAGTGTTTCCATCAACTCTGCTCTTTTCGCAATGTCTTAATGGTGTGGTGAGGCATCCATGCTAATGCTTAAGTCGAGTGTCCATAAGTCCTGATATGCTTCCATGGCCACTTTCTCGAGGCTGGCAGATGTTACACAGTTTCAGTCTCCTAAAGTGCTTGTCTACCTGTGTGATCATTTACGAGCATCCATGATTCAATAACGGAAAATAAATAATCAAGCTTCATAATATTTAAATACTGGCTGTCCATTTAGTTTGTTGACATCTAGGATTTGTTTCTTTCATCCTTTGACTTGCCTAAAACGTACGTCTTTTAATAACATTGCAACTGAAATTAATGCCCTCGGTAAATATCACATGTACAATTAACCTACTGCACGTTGAGGCCCCGTCATTGTTCCTAGCCTAGTAGCAAAACAAAAAATTAAACCAGAACGTAAGAGGCCGACTAATTTTAATCGATAAAACATTCCTCCAATTCCATCCCTAAGCCTTTCAGGACTTCATCCAAAAACCTTAATACCGCATGTTCATTCTTGGAATCAGTCCAACTTACAGTTCATGTGTTCATTTTTGTCCTGGGCTTAACAAAAGTGGCACTTCATTACCACACGCCTAACCACGCAGGGTGGATTCAAAGAACAATAAGTGACAATAAGAAAACAAAACGAGATGGCCCATCAAAAAAACAAGTACAACCAACCAACGTTACGATGAAATCCCACCCATGACATTCTTAGCTTAGCAGGTCTTCTAAGTAAACAAGTTAACTCAACACTAGTAATTCATCATAATTCGGTTTTAAAGGTTTCTGACTAATGTAGAGTGAAACACCCTCACAGAAAGAAAATGCGTCACAAGAAAGAACAAAATCACTGCGTTTGGTTGTCAACTCTTTTTTTTTCAGTGGCACTATGTTGCCTTTGGGATCATAAAATCCAGACTCTGAATGACATCACTTTGGCTGTGACGATAGATTTGAAGAAAGTTGTTATTCCTTGTACATGGAATCATAACTTTCTTCAAATCAATAGTCTATCATCACAGCCAAAGTGATGTCATCCAAAGTCTGAACAACTTCGCAGAATTTGAAGCAACTTGAAGATTCTAGGCTATGTATTAAGGATACAGTTGTAGCTCGCAGCCTAGCAAAAAAAAAGTGAAGTCAGGTATAAAAGCAGTGAAGTCACCAGGGTTAGTGGAATTTACTAATGTGATAACTAAAACCAATACTAGCAAATTGGGAATTTGTAAACAAGAAAAGGTGTCAGACGAATAATGCTGGTAGCAGACTCTATAGTAATTCAGATTCCTAAGAAAAAACAAACAGACTATGCAATTTGGAATTTTGTTATTTAATAGAACGGTACATGCCATCAAATATTTAAATTTTAAGGGCTTAAGGAAAAAATTGTACTAGCGGCATAAAACTGAGTCGATATCACTTGCTGAATATTTAGGTAAACTAGGAGTCATATTGCAACAAAGAGAAGACATGCGTTGCACAATTGATAATGAAGCACATGCCAATGTCAACGGCCATTGAATACAATTCTAGGTGAAGCGAGGATTGGCAGTAGCCGCTCGCTATTGAAAATCTCAGACTTTACATATTGGTGGCCAAAATCCGTCTGTTCCTTATCTCTCAACGGGAACACAAATTCCAAATATATCCAAAGTGAGTGATTCGTGGATCTGTCTCATTACTAATCATAAACCATCACTACACTGCAACTGAATTAAGGCAAAGGCTTTTCGGAGACTTGCTATCGTAAATACTTACTACACCTCGGGGAACTCGCGGATCAGAGTTTGGGCGTTTTGAGTTTTTGTGCGGCCCTTGTTGGAGTATGCGAGTTAGGTGTGGTCCCCATCCCTCCTTGGTGACATTGACACGATTGAGCAGGTATAGCGGAAGTTTACAAACGGTTTGTCCACCGTACGGCACTTGTAATACTGTGAGAGACTTTCCAGGATTGGCCTGGAGTCCTTGGAACTGTGCAGGTTTGGTGGTGATTTATACCTTACCTTCAAGATTGTTCGAGGGATTTTGTTGATCGACTTGCTATTCTTTGGCTGTTCAGCCTGGGAGACTGGAGTGCAGGAGGAGTTACTTTTCAGTAAAAGTAATCACTGTTTGGAACTCCTTAAGAGAAGATACGGTTTGGATACGCGCTCCGGTGCACTTTAAAACCTTATTGGGTAGTGCAGACCTTTCTGGATATCTCAAAAGACGTGAATTCTGTCCCCACAGTTCATTGAACTCACAGAAACGACTCGGACAAATGTAAGTGACACGCCATTCTTGATTTTAATCACTCTCGTGGTAAAACTAAATTATTATTATTAACCACCCACCCTCTACAACTTACACATTCACCTGCCACCCGTAACCCTTCTTGTCAACAGCTCTACATCATTCACGCATTTCTTACCAGCAGGCTTGCAGCATTCACCCATTAACCACAACAAGTCATCACACAACCTTGCAGAATTTCCCAGCCAACCACAAATGATTTTCTATCCCAGTGGTTCCCAATTGGTGAGGCGGGAGGCTTGGAGTACCTGCAGGGGAGGCACAATCCGCTACCAGCGGCATCAAAGATCAGTAGTGATTTTTTTTAACTATGCATCACAGATTCTCGCCAATGACAGACTTAAACCTAATGCCCGCTGTTCTATCTGACCGAGCATAAGACAACACAGAAATGAAGTAATGCAACAATTTGCATTGTCAACAACTGAAAGACTGCAGGTCGGGGGAAGAAGGGGGAATGCAGTTGACAGCCACTGTGCCACTGCAATGTTGTACCAGGAACGGCGAGACGGAGTAGTGGGGGTACTTCAAGGGTGCGAGGTGCTTGGGTGGGGGGGGGGGAATTGAGGATTAATGGCACGTCGACAGGTAGGTCATAGTCACAGTGCAGTGCAATGATGCTTCAGGGCTGCGAAATGCTAGGCTGCTGATGTTAACTTACTGGTATACAGGCGTGTGGGGCAAGGTAGCCTAATTGTTAGCACCATTTCATTGTGCAAGAGGTCCGGGGTTCGATCCTGACCTCAGCCACCCCTAGTATTTCTGATGGGAATTACCTAACAAAATTGTTCAGCTCTCCTTGTGGAGCCATGGCTTCGGCTGGGAGCGCAGCAAAAACTACAGCTAGGTGTGTATACGTGCAAGCCAGTGTTAGCATAGTCCTTTAGTTAATTTCGCCTACGGTATTTTCTCGAACGAGCACCCGGAGGCTTTATTTTCGTTTACAAAACCCGGCGCTTATTATTTTTGAGAACCGACAAATAAACTGAAACGCAAGAGTGTAATAGTTGACTACGTAAAACAAAGCATGCTCCACTAAGAGAAATGAGTTGTAGTGGTGGGTGCTACAGTGAACGGCAGTGCGTGCACGGCAGGGGGGGGGGCAAACTTGTAACTTTAAGCCCCCCCCCAAAAAATTCCCCCCCCCCCCCCCATAACAACGAAAGAATAAAATTCAACTTTAAAAGAACTTTATGATTTCCATGTTTTGGTGGGTGGGGGAGAATTTTTGGTGGAGGCTTAAAGTTACAAGTTGCCCCCTCCCCCGGCCCTCTGCACACTGACTTTCACTGTAGCTTACACTGTGGCTTACACTAAAACGAGAAAGATTAAATAAAACTATACAAAGAAAATTGCTCAGGATAGGCGTTTTTATGCCTTCTTTCAAATTAATCATCTCGCCCCCCCCCCATCCCTAACCGGCTAGCTACGGCCCTGAATGTAAGACATGGCATTTTTTTCAACTAGAAGGCCGCACTCTGGATGTCACGTGATACTGTCCCTGGATGCTAAAATGAGAGTTTGTCTAAAACGTTGCTCTTTAATTGATGGAACGTGCGGGTGTGTGAATGATGTGTTGTTTTTTTTATTTGAATAAAATATTGTGTGTTTATTTTTGTTATCTCTAGTACAACGGATTAATTTTTTTAGAGCTCGGTGAATGCATGCACGCCAAATAAAATAGAATACAACTTTCAAATTAATTTTTTTGTGCCGTAGAATTAGTGTAGTCGTAAGTTCAATAAATACTTTGACTTATTAATCACGGGTGCACGGGTAGCTGCGAGCACTGGGGCGTCAGATTCGATAGGCAAGCTGTACATCTCTGGCTTCTTATAGATCCGGGTTCGATCCTGGGAAAGAAGTGTATAAGTACGGGTTTTTCTCCGGTTGTTTCCCGTTGCACGAGGTTTTCCTCCGGGTACTCCGGTTTCCTCCTTCATGCGGCAAAAAACAACTGATCCTGATGGTGGTAAAACCTAC
>JAHWFP010004737.1:0-19441 GCA_023313725.1 Lithobius niger | reverse complement strand
GTCACCGATATCTAATTCTCGCTTAATGAACTTATGCATGTCAATTTCTGATGCCCAGAAATAGCAAATCTGGACAATGACTTCCACTGAAAAACGAGTGGTGCGGAATAGAACAAGTCTTTAGACAACGTCGTCCTCCGGTACAAGGCCACATCTCACCATTGTTGGAATCCAGCCTGTCCTCAAGCCGCATCTGATTCCCGCCACCATTACCTTCACAAATCATTTGCTCTTTTAACGGACCATTATTTCTTGCCCACAAATTCGTTTCAGCGGTAGTTTCAGTGACACGATATAAATCCTTCATAGGAAACTCACATAAATCCGGAAAAGCACGCAACATATTTGCCATTTCGAACAGAACCTTACTTTCACAAGCTGCAACTTCCTTTTGCCCGCTCAGTAAACTGGAGTTTTATGGACACAAAAAAGGAGCATGTAACTTTTTTGAAACCATCTTGGAAAATTAGCCACGCTATAGTATAGAGCCACAACCAGAAAAAAACTAAAAGAATAATACTTACAAGCAAATCAATGAGATCGAACTACTCGCCGCAAATTTTGCCTTTCGTCCTCGCCCATGTAGGAGGGCTCTGGAATAAGGAGTTGTCCTGTCCAGTTGAGATGTGGTGGAGAAATGAGTCGTCTTGAAATTCTCAAAAAAATGTTAAAGGCATTGGTTCCTCCCAGTGACGCAAATGTAGGTCGTCAGAATACTGCATGACTAATTGACTATGTGTCAGCCCCACAATGAAGATTTGCCCAACGTTAAGAATACTGGCAACTAAATTAAACTGTTTCAGGTTTAAAATATTATGTAGGCGTACGTTAATTTCTCACCAATACTAATACTAACATACTGCAAATGTAAGGTACTAACACAAGTATTGCAAATAAAACACCATAAACTTACTACTTAAGGTTTACACATTTTAGTTTTTAAAAAATAGTATATTGGGCAGCAAGACATATGCAAACGTCTTTAAACGTTAGCTATGCACGATTAGTGATAATAAATAGCTCCCACTTTCTGTAGGTCTCCCACTGCTTGTGTGGTTTAAATTAATAAAATCGGAATATTTACCGAGTGGGCACTGACTTCTTCATCTGCAAAGATGAAGTTTCTTTCTCGAAAATTGTGGGGATGGTTGGCAACATGTTGCAGTGATAGAGAATCATTGGATGATCCATTCAAGCGCACAGCTGTGGATTTTGATTTTGTACTGCCTAAAGTTACTGTTGGAAAGATGGACACAGCTCCACCAGCAGGTGTGTGGTAGGCAGTGTCAAGTGAGTTATGCATTACAAATAGTACATTTTGCTATCTGCAATGGTATAATACAGTTGTAGTTGTATTTGTGTCTAAAATTTCATTTTTGGCAACTAAAACATTTTATGTACTGGCCAAAAGCGAGTAATTAAAAATTGCCCGTTAAGTACCATGCTGTCTCGCACGGTTATATGACTGACGTTTATCTTTCAAATAATCCTTGTTAGAAAGCTGTCACACACAGGAAAAAAGTCATTCAGATGTAAAGAGTACTAAGCTTACTCTATTCGCAGCAGTCTTACTACGTCGGATTGCCCAAAGGACAGGTTGAGGAGAAGGATTCCACCTTCAGCCCGCCCTAATGACTACGCATACCATCGTTCAGTGGAACTGTCAAAGTTATCGGACCCATGCAGAAGAGCTGCGGCTGCTTCTGTCACATTGGTGACTTCTGTGCTGCTGCCTTCAGGAAAATTGCTTTAAGGCGTCGGATAATCCGGTTGTTCGGGGATACTCTGTCTACCGTTTGGATGAAGACCCTGTGCCACGTGCACATGGCGGAGTTGCAGTGCTGGTTCAGCACACTCAGCCACATGCCAGTGTGCCTTTGCACACTAAATTTCGGGAGGTAGCAGTTAGTTTCTTTCCACTTGGATATTACTGTCTGTTCGCTTTATTTAAACCCGGGCGAGGTCTTTGGGGTTGGTGTCCTGGAGGACCTGGTCCACCAGCTTCCTGCCCCTTTCCTCTTGCTGGGTGAATACTGACAACAAGGGGAGAATCCTTGAGGAGTGAATGCAGAGGGGGACCATTTGTGTCTTGAACGAGGGTGCCATGACCCACTGCAATCTGGCCACAGATAATTGGACAGCAGTGGACTTGGCCTTTTGCTCTCTAGCTATCCCAGTTCACTTCACTTGGGCTGTCACTGCCGATCTGCATGGGAGCGATCACCTCCCCATTGTGTTGTCCACAACACGGGGGTTCTGTTGCTTTCAGGCCGGCCCGGTGGGCGCTGAAACGAGCTGAGTGGTCAGCCTTTGCTGAGGCTGCTGATTTCCAGCATGCGGTGCAGGACTTTACTGATGTGGATGAACGTTCAACTCATTTCACTGATGTAATCCTCGCTGTTGCTCATGTTTCTATCCCGCGTACGTCCACACAGCAGAGACGGGTTCCTGTTCCGTTGTGGACACCCGCTTGTGGGCGGGCCATTTGGGCCCGCAGGCGAGCGTTCCGTGCATTTTTGGTTAGCCCAACTACTGACAATTTTGTTGCCTTTAAGCGCTGTCGTGCCCGTGCCAGATTTGTCATCCGTGAGGCTAGGCGTACTTCGTGGTCGGCTTATGTTTCTTCGATCACGCGCTCCACGCCTTCTCAGCAGGTGTGGAGGAAGGTGTGCCAGATCTGGGGGAGGACCGTGCCTTCCCCGTTATCGCAGCTGAGGGTGGCGAATGCCATGGTTTCATCTGTGCCGGATATCGCCGATTGTCTTGCGTCTGCATTTGCGCGGGTCTCGAGTGATGACCATTATGATCCTGGTTTCCTGGGGATTAAGCGTAGGGAAGAGGCTCACTCTCTTGACTTTTGCTTCGACAGGCTAGAGGAGTACGATCTACCGATTACCAGGCGGGAATTTGTTTCAGCTTTGTCCAAGTCGCATGACTCCGCCCCGGGCCCTGATGATGTTCATTATCAACTGTTGAAACATCTGCCTCTTGCCTCCCAACAGTTCTTGCTGGAAATGTTCAACCATGTGTGGGCGGAGGGCTCTATTCCAGCTGTGTGGAGGGCAGCAATGGTCATCGCGATTGTGAAACCGGGCAAAGACCCTACTTCTCCTTCCAGTTATCGCCTAATCGCTCTGACTAGCTGTGTCTGTAAACTTATGGAACGGATGGTCAGTGAGCGGTTGGTCTGGGTGTTGGAATCACAGGGATTCTTATCTGCGTCTCAGTGTGGCTTTCAACGGTTTCGGTCAACTATCGATCATCTTGTTGCCCTTGAATCAGATGTGAGGGAGGCTTTTCGCCTGCGTCAACATCTGGTTCATGTTTTCTTTGACTTGGAGAAGGCTTATGATACGACCTGGTGTTATGGGATTCTCCGCATTCTCTATGACTGTGGCGTGACGGGACGGATGCCACTGTTCCTTTCCGCTTACCTCTCCGACCGTTCCTTTCGCCACTGCACTGTGACTGAGGTTGGCGCTAATGATCAAGCTGTCGCCGCGCCATTAAGCCTCACCTCCCCCCCTCCATTCTTTTCGCGTTCGGGTCGGGGCGACTCTTTCCCCGCCCGTTTGTCTTGGAGAATGGTGTGCCTCAAGGAGGTGTTCTTAGTGTCATCTTGTTTGCTGTTGGGATCAATGCCACTGCTCAGCAATCTGCTGTTCCCCAGTCTTTGTTTGTCGATGACTTTGGCCTGCGCTTTCGGGCGGCTCGCATGCAGACCTGCGAGCGGCAGCTACAGCTGGCAGTTAACAAAGGCCAGACCAGGGTGATAGTAATGGTTGCTGGTTTTCTCCAGACAATTCTGTGTGCGACCACTTTTGCCGCCAACGAACACTGCACCCAGATCCTTGTCTGTACCTTGGACAGGCACAAATTCCTGTTGTCCCACAGGCACGTTTCCTGGGTCTGGTGTTCGATTCCAGGTTATATTGGCTTCCACACTTGCGCCAACTTAAAGATAAGTCTTTGCGGGTTCTGCCGGGCACTTCATGGGGTGCCGATCGCACTGCCGTGTTGCGCCTCTACCGAGCCCTTGATTATGCGTGCATGGTATATGGTTCGGCTAGTGACTCCACTCTCCAGATGTTGGAAACTATGCATCACAATGGCCTGCGTCTGGCGACTGGGGGATTTCGGACGTCTCCAGTGGTCAGCCTCTATGCTGAGGCCTTGGCGCCACCTTTGGCCATTCGTCGGCAACAGCTTGCCATACAGTATGCTCTGCGTTTGCGTGCTGTGCAATCCAGTCCTGCTTGGTCCATGGTTTTTGGGCCAGACTTGCGGGTCGGTAGACGCAGCGTGGGTAAGGGTGACTTCCACGATAAGCTCCAGCAGTCCTGTCAGAAAATAGCCTTTGAAATGCCCTCCGTCTTGATGCTTGGAGGGATGCCAGTGGCCCCTTGGCTTGTCCTAAGTGGCATTTTCATTTTCGCTCTGGCGTCCCTCCCGAAGGGTTCCACTCTACCAGCAAAGTACTTACAGGAGTTCCGGCAGCTGTGTTCTCAGTACGCCGGTTATCAGCGGCTGTTTGCTGATGGGTCGAAGTCGGACGTTGGCGTGGTGTGTGCTTGTGTGTGTAAGGGAGTAACGGTTGCCCATCGCCTTCCATCAGGCTATTCTGTGTTTTCTGCAGAGCTTTTGGCTCTCGGTTTGGCGGTGGAATGGATTCTTGACCTTCAGGACACGCATTTCATTATCTTTAGCGATTCCATGAGTGCCCTGGAGTCCTTGGCGAAATACAATCTTCGGAACCCCTTGACGCAACGGGGGTGTGACTGAGGTTGGTGCTAATGACCAAGTTGTCGACGCACCATTAAGTCTCAACCCCCCCCCCCTTGACACAACGTGTCCAAGCTTTGCTTTCCCGCTTGCCTGGCCAGTGGAAAACCGTGCTCTTCTGCTGGATCCCGGGCCATGTTGGGATAGGTGGAAATGAGCAAGCGGATTCTGCCGCGAAAGGGGCCCTTTCTGGCCCTCTTAGAAGGTATCTCAGCCTTGTTCCCTCAGATGCCTTTCCAACTCTGCGTCTGAGGTTACACGCTTTTTGGCAGACCTTGTGGGACAGACAGGACGGTAACAAATTACGGGCCATTAAAGGGACCGTCGAGGAGTGGCACTCGGCGTGTCGCCGCAGTCGCCGTGAGGAGGTTGTGTTGGCCCGTTTGCGAATTGGTCACACCCGACTTACTCACTGTTTCGTTTTGCGGGGGGTTGACCCTCCTGAATGTTATTGGTGTCGACGGCCACTTACGGTCCGGCACTTACTTGTTGATTGTCGCCATCTTGATGGTGTTCGTCGTCGTTTCCATCTTCCGCATGACATTGCGCGTCAGTTGGGCGATAGGTCTGTCCTCCTGTCCGGTGTTTTTCAATTTTTGCAGGAGGTACAGATGTATGACAAGATTTAGATTAGGGGTTTGAATAACATCTCTGTAATGTGTGGTGCAGTGGCAACCCGGACCACTGCACTGTGACTGAGGTTGGCGCTAATGACCAAGTTGTCGACGCGCCATTAAGCCTCAATCCCCCCCCCCCTCAGACGCCTTCCCAACTCTGCGTCTGAGGTTACACGCTTTTTGGCAAGCCTTGTGGGACATACAGAACGATAATAAATTGCGAGCTATAAAGGGCACTGTTGAGGAATGGCACTCGGCGTGTCGCCGTGAGGAGGTGGTGTTGGCCCGTATGCGCATTGGTCACACTCGACTTACTCACTGTTTCCTTTTGCGGGTTTTTGTTCCTCCTGAATGTTATTGGTGTCGACGGCCACTTGCGGTTCGGCACTTCATTGTTGATTGTCGCCATTCTGATGGTTTTTGTCGTCGTTTCTGTCTTCCTCATGACATTCCAAGTTGTCGACGCGCCATTAAGCCTCAATTCCCCCCCCCCCCCATGACATTGTGCGTCAATTGGTCTGTCCTCCTGTCCGGTGTTTTTCAATTTTTGCGGGAGGTACAGATGTATGACAAGATTTAGATTAGGGTTTGAATAATATCTCTGTAATGTGTGGTGCAGTGGCAACCCGGACCACTGCACTGTGACTGGGGTTGGCGCTAATGCCCAAGCTGTCGACACGCCATTAAGCCTCAATCCCCCCCCCCCACCACCATTATGTTTTTTGCCAAAAAAAATGACGATGGTACTTGGACAAGCCTTTTGGTGCCAACCTTGCAAGAAACCATATAATAATCTAGGCCGTCACGTCTGCAAAAAAACATGTAAGGTTTGCTTAAAAAAATGAGATTTTTGTGCGCAAACAAACAAGCGCATTTTGTGCAAAGATTGCTATAGATACTTTAGAGGGCAGCAATGCTATGTCAGATCACTTACAAATTAACAAAAGATACAAAGAAAAGTACTTGCCAAACTATTGAAAAATGCAGACAGTGTTTTAAAGTATTCAATTCTGATACTAGCGATCATCATTGTGGACATAAGAGATGCGAAGTGTGCAAAGAATAGGTTCCCCGTGACGGACATGATTGTTTCATACCTAAAATCAAAGACCCTGGAAAAAAAAACCTGATGTTTGGGGGTTCTTTGAGACAGCGCCGATCAAATATGCAGGTACATATGACAAGGGTCGAAAAATGCTGGAACATTTTTTGATTTTTGGAGTCCGGGTATCCTCTCCAATCAGCCTGAAGCACAAGACTTCACTATAGAACGAAGGTTGCAGCCGAATTTGTTAGGCCTCCTAGGTTAATAAAAAAAAATTCTGTAAATCGGGCATAAGCACAGTTTTTTAAAATTTTGTATCAATTGATGGGGATAACTTCAGAGGGGAAAGCACTCAACAAGGTTTTTCACATTGAAGTTTCAATCTTTGATCTTGGAAATACATTTACACTAGTCCTATCAGCATATTGTAGACAGTGTGGGCAGTGAAAAAAGGAAGTCTTCTGTCAGCATATTGCCACTTCAAAAACATTGAGTTCTATGACATAATATAAATATATTTTTGTTGGCCTAAAGAACAGCCAAGGATGGAAAGTGTGCTGTGAATCATAAAAAAGTTAAATGAGTTGATTTTTCCATTTTGCACAAGAGTATGTTGTAATAAACCTATAAGTTGTTCAAATTTGTCGTTTACTTACATTTATACGATTGTATATCAGCACGATCATCGACCACTACGTAACTAAATATCACCCAGTGAGTTTCTATTTATTTTCAGGTCATCGCCTTCTAGCTTTACATCTATGGTCGTTGGTAATGACCCGTCTTCTGCAGCCTGAAAGGTTTTAAATAATAGAAAAGTGTGAAACATTAATAATAAAAGGTGGTTTGCAAAATGTCTTCAAACCCAAAAATAAATTGTTTTAATTTGAAATACCTTTCCACGAACGTAATCATCCAGATCAGTAATATATTATGTAAAAACTCCAGGGACATCTTCTGGCACTCTGATGAATTTGTTTAAATGTCCTTTTGCTACTTTGTGGCATCTAGTGATTACACTAAGTTTAGGCAAACATAGAAACTTGGCAGAAATGCTAATAGCATATCTATCTAAAGTTAATACTAGTCTCATAACTTTTTGCCTATCCTCATTACTCAACTCGTGAAGTTGTTTATCTATCGCCTTCACAGTTGTTGAACAGTTATTTAATTTCAGGCTTCATCCCCATTGTTATTTTATAGTTTTGTCCATCGTCTTTGACGACCAAGGTTTCACCTTGCAAACCAAAATCTTTCAAAAACTACAATGAAGACTCCGTATACGTGCTTGCCTTGTGGATTAAAGTCAGTTTGTGTAGAGCTGTCACTTCATGTATTTTCTTCCCAAGATGTTCAAAGGCCCTGTGACCTTTGTCTTCACTCAACCCTAACTGTGTAACTATTTTTTGACAGCTTGTTATTTTCTTTTTCTAACTTTTCCTTAATAACAACATTTAATTTGAAGTTAACAATTTTCGTTTTCAAGCCTGTTGTTTTCAGTGAGGATTCCATGACGTGCCATTGCGCCATTAAGCCTCAATCCCCCCCCCCCATGACGTGCAATTTTTAGAAAATGAATTTCAGTTTGCACGTCATTGAAACTAATTCTAGTTTCCTTAAAATGTCTTTGTTCTTGAAGCAATTGTTGAATGGACATCAGCTCAGCTACGTGCACATCAACAGGAACTGGTTTTAATAGAAACGCGTAATGTCTTCGGCCTTGTAACTTATTGGCAGTACTGTACTTCTTGTATAGAAGTTTTTCAACTCGTGGGTTTTCTTTTATACCTAGTTGTTGAAGGTTAGAATTTAAAAGCCACGGCCTTTTTTCTATCACTTGGCATGTATAGTTTTGCACCCCTTGATGTAAGATTTACAGTTGACCTTGGTGTAGTTGCTGCTGCCATGTTTACACTTTCTATTGTGGGGAAGTGCAATTGCAGCGGTGACAAAATTAAACCATGCAAACTCTCGTGGGTGCGAGAAAGGAGCCCTCCAATAGGGGAGTAGATTTTCCCCCCAGTAGATGTGATGACGCACTTGCAAAGGGAAAATTAACCGCAAGCCTTCACCCAATTTGTTTAGGACTTTGTCCCAATCTGCTTGGAAACCAAAGACTTCCCTAATCTTGGCTTCCTCAATGAAGTAGGCGCCATTCTCCTAATGCTGATTTTTTGTACCAAATAGTAAAACACGTCACCATTTAATTCTACTTTTAGTTTGTGGTCACTCTTCCTAGTTTGCGCTAATCGGCATCTAATCCCGCATAAAAAAAAATCGTGACCAGCTTGTTCGATTGATGCCTGCGAGTGATTCGGGCAGAAAAGGCTATCTCTGCATTTTTTATTTAAGTGAATTCCCTTAGGCAATTTCCTTTGACCCCAATTTTTCGGGTTTATAGCCATAGCATCTCCGTGCCACCCCTTCAGCGAATATAATGGATGAAGGCTACGCAGAAGTGGTGGCGACAAGCAGACGACATAACGCAAAGAAATAAAAAGAAATCTCATTGTTGCAGTAGAACGTATTAGCTAGGAGTTAGTACCTGTTTGCTTTATTTATCACCGGATGAAGTCTTTGGGGTTGGTGACCTGGAAGACCTTGTCCATCAGCTTCCTGCCCCTTTCCTCTTGCTGGGCGACCACGTCCAGTGGGGAGGATCGAACACTGACAACAAGGGGAGTATCCTTGAGGAGTGGATGCAGAGGGGGGGGTCCGTTTGTATCTTCAACGATAGAGCCATGACACACTAACCTGGCCACAGGCAATTGGTCAGCGGTGGTCTTAGCCTTTTGCTCGCTAGCCATCCGACAGTCTGGAGAAGTACAATTTACCGTTTATCAGGCAGGAATTTGTTTCAGCTTTGTCCAGGTCGCATGACTCCACCCCAGGGCCTGATGATGTTCACTATCAGCTGTTGAAACATCTGCCTCTTGCCTCCCGGAAGTTCTTGCTGGAGATGTTCAACCATGTGTGGGCAGAAGGCTCTATTCTGGCTGCGTGGAGAACAGCAGTAGTCATCCCGATTGTAAAACCGGGCAAACACCCTATTTCTCCTTCTAGTTATTGCCCAATCGCTCTGACTAGCTGTGTCTGTAAACTTATGGAACGGATGGTCAGTTAGAGGTTGCTCTGGTTGCTGGAATCACAGGGATTTTTACCTGTGTCCCAGTGAGGCTTTCGACGGTTTCGGTCAACCACCGATCATCTAGTTGCCCTTGAATTGAATCAGATGTGAGGGAGGCTTTTCGCCTGCGTCCACTTCTGGTACCTCCTGTGGGCTGTGGGTAGAATTAGCCCTCTGTACCCCTGCGTGTCGTAGAAGGCGACTAAAGGGTAACCCAAGACCACGGTTTGCTAGTGTGCTCGGGGTTTTTGGTTCGTTTTTAACACTAGCGGCCCCAACACTATGGTGTGCAAGTGTGCCTACGGTGTGTATGGCGGGCAGGTTTAACACCCGTCGCGAGCACTAGTCATAAAGAGGTGAAGGGACATCCAGACAAACCGGGCCCGGGGTGGCTGCTTAGAGGATGTTTGGCGGTTTGAATCCCCTTTTGGGTTTGATTCCGATTTGCCCATTCTGGCCACTGGGCTTTTCATCCTCATCCCCCAGCATGTTGGCCGTGTGCTGCAACCTAGTAATCCGTGGAGGCGGAGATCCTGGCTTTCGGGCTTTGGCTCCTTATTCCGGAGGACGGGTGGCCTGGGCGAGCCGGCCTAAGGTCAATCAGCTATGACCTTTCGCATCCTGTCGATGTGGGGAAGAGGCTTGTGCTGTATCCAGGTGCATCACGGAACCGAATTGTTTTGGTTATCGAGGGAGGTGGTGTGTATGGCTTCCTTGGTGGCCTCGCCTCTCGACATGCTTAGGCTACCACCTCACCGAGATAGACGGCGGTGTTAGCTTCCTGGTGCAGGACCCTGGATATGCAGCTTCCGGCCCTGCATCACCCGAGTGCCGCATGGGGTTTTCTTTTATGGGGCGCACCGCCGCGACTTCTTTTTTGCTCTTAATGGTAACTACTTCTTCACCCAAAAATATTTCTACCCCTCCTCGCTTCACTACTAAGTGCCAGAGGAAGGAACCTGAGATGGTTGGGCGTGGTGCATGGTGACATCTACCCATTGAAAGACCATTAAATTGCATGGTGTTTATTTGTACCCAGAGGTGTTTCATATTTGCCCCAATTCTGGGGTAGACATGAAACGCCAGTTTTCTTTTATTTGCAGCTTACAAAATATACTTCCTGATCTGATACTTTAGGGTTGTGAACACATTGGGGGACACTACTTTACTGACAAAAGACATGAAATTATTCAGCATAGCTGAGGGGCTACACATACATTACAGATTATTGCTTCATAACATTACCCCGGTTGAGACTAGTTATTGACTTTGAAGAACTGAAGTTTTTTTCAGAATACAACATAAAAAAAAATAGGATGTTAGGGTTTTTACGGTATTTATTAAAATTCGATAAAATGCATATAGTTTATTTTCGCTGGAGTGTTCGGTGGTCATTACACATTGGCCAAGCATTGAAGCAACAGTATTTTAGTGCAGGGGCCACCCGTCGAACATTGTGATGTCAACGAATGGTAGATGTTATATAAGGGAAGGCTGTATTTTTGTCAGTGCGTAAAGGATAGAAGAGCCAGATGTGGACTGCAATGTTTTGTTTATGTCTAATTGATTTACGATGTCGAAAACCATGACCAGTATTTTCGACAAGTATATTCTTGCTTGGTCACAATAATACAACCCAAAACCTTAAAAACCTTAAAACCTTAAAAATACAACCCAAAACACAACGCGATCGATAACACCACACATTGTCCTGTTGGATTTGACATGCATCACATAAAGTACTACATGAATGCCTCACCATTTTCATTCACGTGTATTTATTTCAGCTGAACATACAATGTGCAATACGTGATGAATCAAAATGTGCAGTAAACACATATGTAAATAAATGTGGAAGCTGGTGAGCAACAGTATACAGATATGCACAAAATAGGTAATTATAACCACACCATATCTCTTAACAATGTATGGTGTTACCCATCGTTGTTGTGTTTTGGGTTGTATTTTTTAGGCTTGTTAAAAATTAAATATTGTTTCATATGTCACTGTGGTTTCACGCATCAGGCGCTTGTGTTTTATTGCATTAAACAGAAAATTTTGCAAAAAAACCTGCAGGCATCCAATCAAGAGTTGAAAATTTGAGAACAAAAAGCACACAATTTACAAAGCAACAATAACTTAACCCTTTGAGTGCTAAACCCGAGAAAATCTCGGGCCAAACACAAGCACAGGTTGAAGTATTAAAAACAGAGTCCTTACTACGCGCGAGATGGCCAACAATGCAGGAATGACAACAATACTAGGTTCCCTTAACAAGCCGACTCTAGAGACGGCCGTGGCCGAGTTGGTAGAGGCGTGTGCCTCACGTTTAACAGCTCCTTCAGGTTGCTAGTTCGAGCCCCGTCCAGGTTACCCCTACGTTTTTGAAGATATAAAAAAAACGCAGCTCTCAAAGGGTTAACTTTCGCCATCATCTGGATGTGGCTGGTCAGCGAACTACTGAGAATTACCTTCATACAATTCTCTCTGTTGGCCGCCATCTTGGGGTAAAGAGCATGGCCTTTGTCTGTTTTCTGGTCTTCGAAATTGTACGCTTTTTCTGTGTGGTTATGATGGTTAACAAAGATAAAGTACTGTTTTTGATATAATTATGTGAAAGTTTGATGGATTTCAGCTTTCAAATACTCCATCCGAACCGGCGTTTTGATAGCTTCCAATGGTATTCATATCACGGCAAACGGCACACCTGTTATCGAGTTATTCAAGAAAGAGGTTAAAAAATTCTAAACGTTACTTAACCTGATCTCTTATTATTAGTAGTGAGGGCCACACCAGCAATTGTACAGCATTGTCTAGCCTTACCCAACATCAGGTAACCGAACCACCACGACGCCACAGTAAGTTACAATACATAGTAGCAATACAGGTAGCAAGTTCAGTTTCATCATCATATGAAATTACAGGTCTTCTTTCAGCATGACGCGTGTGCAGTTTTCTGGATTTCCTTGATATCAGGCTTTGTTAAGCCAAAATTTAGTTGATGTATTGTTTATAGTCATTTCTCTTTCCAAAGCTTTTAAAGCAACTGAAGAATATCTATTACGCTTGGGTTGGTAATGCCTCACCATTTTCAGTCACGTGTATGGAAAATTAGAATGGTTGTGAGTCTGCCAGCATGCCAGTAGATTGTTTTATAATTACGCAGAAATTCTAATATCCTGGGGCAAAAATGAAATTCCTTCATATTGGCTAAATTACAACCATACTAAGTTGACAAAGCCACAGAATATACCCTACATTTTGTCCAAGATCCTTTTCACAGAATTAAGAAAGAAAGTTTTGACTGAAGGGTTTTTGCTATCTTTGGAAAATTAGCAACCCCTTTCTTTTAAAAACCTTTAAAAAACTTCTTTTGAATGAATGAGACATGGAAAAATGTATAGGGCATTATCATAATTTAAAGTAAATTTTTGTGAGGAGTTTCATAATTAACCTGGTTGACCCTACATGAAACCCTGGCTGTGTCTCTATTTGTTTCGACTTGCACGCATGTCATGTGCTGTATGTCAGTGAACAGGTCGGTGATAAACTGCCGCAAGCTGCTTGCCACACACAGCTCATCGGCTGAACCGTCGTTGGCTTCATCGTTCATTAACAAGTCCACGTTGTTATTGCTGTTGTCTTCACTAACAAAGTCATTTGGATTGAAGTCAAAATCGACATCACTCTCACTCATTATTATACTCTGCAAAAGACACACCACCTATTTGTCACAACAAAAAAATTTAAAAATGACTTGAATATGCGCCAAACTCATGGCTTGCTCAACCACATGATATCCCACAGTTGAGCCTCGCATTTTTAAAGCACACTCGCTTGCATCTTTTAAGTACGAAAAATTGACTGGATAACTGTTTGTGATGGCAACACGGGTCACGCCAATAATATGATTGTACTAGTTGAAAAAAAAAAACAAGTGATTGACATATAACCAGATATAAGAACAATCATTATTATAGAATGGGGCAGCACGACGTATATGCATACATTGTGGTAGATCAACATTGACAATGTAACATGTACATGCATGCACATTGGTTGACAAGACATTAAACTAATACCATGTGATGTGAACTGCTGGGCCAGCTCTGAATGGTAGATCACACCATCAAGTGTACTGTGTCCGTGATGAAAAATAAAACTTTTTTTTTGTCTGCATAGTTTCTAGAGTAAATAGCTGACAATATCTCGTGAAGTTAGGACAGATTGCGCAAAGACGTCTGTGTAAATATGGTATTTTAATTTACTTCGAAACTGCATTACATCGCTATCATCATAAGTGTTTAGAAAAAAACGTCACCACATCTCCGTAACTAATACAGTAGCAAAGGAATTTTTTTTTTACCAGAGGTCGCCACCCGTATCGACGGTTAGACTTTTGCTCCACGTTCTCAAGGCTAATGTTTTAGCCTGTTTTTAAACAAAAGATGTTTAACATGAAACCCATATGAAAAGTAATAATAAAACCTTGGCAAACTACACAATCTGTTGTTTGTAAGTAACCCCAGTCAACAATAAAATAAATCCATGCTTTTCTGCCACACGTCTGTTAGTCATGATATATTTCACATTGGACAACTTGGTGTACCCCAGTGTTGCAGCACCTTATGACGCTAATACAGTAGACTTAGACTGAGATCATAAACTACGTTTTAATCAAACAGTCCAGCATCAACTTAAGTTGTTACGGTGTGAGTTTTCCATGAACATCGTTTTAATTTTAAAACCTGTCTTCATCAGGCATGTTTTGAGCTTGTACACACCTTTGCTCAACAGTCCACTTAAATTGACTGGTAAAGAAAGGCATATTCAAGCCAGAAACTTACCTGATGAACACAAAAGGTTTTAAAATTGAAACATCTCTGTTGAAAGCAGGGCTTATGCTTCCCCATGGAAATTCAGATTTATAGCATGGCTTTTCGGAAAACTCGGCTTGATGAGAAAACGAGTAGGGCTATAGGAATCATCAAGGTTTTGAAGCCAATGGTGTATGTAACACCAATAAAATCATACAAAGTTCCAGTCGCCTAATGAATTCGGTATGACGTGATTAAATTTCTCAAATAAACCGTTCTATTTCAAAATTCGCGAACCCACGATGGCGATAAAGCCAAAGCCCGATAAATCGTCTAACCATGAGAAAATCCCCCTGTGGGCTGGGGGTAGAATAAGCCCACCGTACCCCTGCGTGTCGTAGGAGGCGACTAAAAGGGAACCCAAGATCACGGTTGCTAGTGTGCCAAGGGTCTGCGTGGCGGAGGGTTTTTAGTCCGTCTTGAACACTAACCTCAACACTACGGTTTGCGAGTGTGCCTACGGTGTGTATGGCGGGCAGGTTTATCACCCGTCGCAAGCACTAGTCGGAAAGAGGTGAAGGGACATCCGGACAAACCGGGCCCGGGGTGGCTGCTTAGAGGATGTTTGGTGGTTTGAATCCCCTTTTGGGTTTGATTCCAATTTGCCCGTTCTGGCCACTGGGCTTTTCATCCTCACCCCCCAGCATGTTGGCTGTGTGCTGCAACCTAGTAATCCGTGGAGGCGGAGATCCTGGCTTTCGGGCTTTGGCTCCTTATTCCGGAGGACGGGTGGCCTGGGCGAGCCGGCCTAAGGTCAATCGGCTATGACCTTTCGGGTCCTGTCGATGTAGGGAGGCGGTTTGTGCTGTATCCATCTGCATCACGGACCCGAACTGTTTGGGTTATCGACGGAGGTGGTGTGTACGGCTTCCTTGGTGGCCTCGCCTCTCGGCATGCTTAGGCTCTCGGTATGCTTAGGCTGCCACCTCTCGGAGATAGACGGCGGTGTTAGCCTCCTGGTGCAGGGCCCTGGATATGTGGCTTCCGGTCCTGCATCACCCGAGTGCCGCGCGGGGCTTTATTTTCTGGGGAGCGCACCGCCGCGACTTCTTTTTTGCTTTCAATGGCAACTTCTTTCCCCCCCTCCCCCGCAAAAATTTCTTCCCCCCAAAATTCTTCCCCTCCTCGCCGCACTAGCAAGCGCCAGAGGAGGGAACCTGAGATGGTTGGGCCTGGTGCCCAGTTGCCAGACTTGAGTAAGTTCCTGGTGGTGACAGACGAGGGCCGAGATGTTACGCAACTTGGTCCATTCGCTGTACACAAAGCTTTGAAAGGGATCTGTGGTTCTGATCCAAAGAGTGTCTCTCGGCTCCGTGCTGGGGGATACCTTGTGGAGGTCGCAGACGATGGTCAGGCGAAGAGGCTTTTGAAAGCGAGTGCACTGGGGTCATGCCCAGTGCATGTCGAGCCGCATCGTACTTTAAACAGCAGCAAGGAAGTCGTGACATGCTTCGATTTGAGGGGTCTCGGTGATGATGTCATCCTGGGCGAACTCAATTCACAGGGTGTTAAGGCTGTGAGGCGTTTGACACGGAAAGGCGAGAATGGTGCTCAGCTAACTGACACCTTTTTCCTGACCTTTGATACGCCAGTTGCACCGCAGCACATTACTGCCGGTTACCTGCGCTTGAAGGTTGGAGTTACGTTCCGAATCTGATGCGGTGTTTCTGCTGTCAACGCTTCGGCCATACCAGCGGATCATGTAAAGGTAGGCCTACCTGTGTTTCCTGTGCTCAGGCAGCCCATGAAGGCGCTGACTGTGCTGTCCCGGAGCAGTGTGTCAACTGCGGTGGTCAGCACCAAGCCTCTTCACGGGACTGTCGTGTTAATGTTGAGGAACGCCGAGTGCAGGAACTAAAGGTGAAGGACGGGCTTTCCTACTCGGAGGCCCGAAAGAAAGCCAAACTATCGGCGCCGGCTATGACACGTTCTTTTGCGCAGGTGTGCAGTGCGCCATTGCCTGGCCCAGTTAGTGAGTCTGCTGATTTGGCAGATTTACGCACTGAGCTCAGGTATTTGACGACGACGGTGGGCAAGCTTATAACTATGTTGACTCTGCAACATCCATCTCTGCAGAGTCTTTTGGGTCCTTCGGACCCGGTTGCTGCCTTGCCGTCTACATCTGCCCAGCCTGCAAATGCTTCTGCTCCTGCTGCTGTTTCTGCTGCTGCATCTGTTCGCAGGCAGGTTAAAGCTTCAGCTAAGCTTCCACCTGCCTGGAGTGAACCACAGAAAACGAAGAAGAAGGCTACTGCTGGTAAAGCCTCAACACCGCCCGTGAGGACGTCGCCACCAGGAGAGAAGGTGAAACGGTCGTTGAACGGCCAGCTTGCTGAGGGGTCCGTTGTGTCCCCTCAACATCTTGACGATACTTTGCCCATGGAGCAGGGAGAGATTTCCTGTTCCAATTCTCCGGAACTTTTTCCTCCTTCCGAGGACAACTTTGTTCTGAACCTCACTCCATCTTTTGATTCGGGTGAGGATTCGGATGTTTTCGGATCGCACAGAGGAGGAGTTGAGGAGAATGATTCAATCTTCAGCCCGCCCTAATGACTGCGCATGCCATCGTTCAGTGGAACTGCCAAAGTTATCGCACCCATGCCGAAGAGCTGCGGCTACTTTTGTCGCATTGGCGACCTCTGTGCTGCTGTCTACAGGAAACCTGCTTTAAGGCGTCAGATAATACGGTTGTTCGAGGTTATTCTGTCTACCGTCTGGATGCTGACCCTGTGCCACGTGCACATGGTGGTGTTGCAGTGCTGGTTCAACACTCTCAGCCGCACGCCAGTGTGCCTCTGCACACTAGGCTTCAGGCGGTAGCAGTTAGTTTCTTTCCACTTCGATATTACTGTCTGTTCGCTTTATTTGCCACCGGATGAGGTCTTTGGGGTTGGTGACCTGGAGGACCTGGTCTGCCAGCTTCCTGCCCCTTTTTTATTGCTGGGCGACTTTAACTGCCACCATGTCCAGTGGGGAGGACCTCGTACGGACAACAAATGGAGGATCCTTGAGGAGTGGATGCAGAGGGGGTCCGTTTGCATCCTGAATGATGGAGCCATGACACACTGTAACCTGGCCACGGGCAATTGGTCAGCGGTGGACTTAGCCTTTTGCTTGCTGGCCATCCCAGTTCACTTCACTTGGGGTGTCACTGCCGATCTGCATGGAAGCGATCACCTCCCCATTGCGTTGTCCACAACAGAAGGGGGTTCTGTGGCTTCCAGGCCAGCCCGGTGGGCGCTTAAACGTGTTGAATGGTCAGCTTTTGCTGAGGCTGCTGTATTTCAGCGTGCGGTTTAGGACTTTTCTGATGTGGATGAACTTTCCACTCATTTCGCTGACATGGTCCTTGCTGCTGCTCATGCTACTATCCCGCGTATGTCCACTCAGCCGCGGCGGGTTCCTGTTCCGTGGTGGACACCTGCTTGCGGGCAGGCCATTCAGGCCCGCCGGCGAGCGTTGCGTGCATTTACAGTCAGCCCAACTGCTGACAACTTTGTAGCCTTTAAGCGCTGTCGTAGACGTGCTTCGTGGGCGGTTTATGTTTCGTCGATCACGCGCTCCACGCCTTCTCAGCAGGTGTGGCGGAAGGTGCGCCAGATCTCGAGGAAGACCGTGCCTTCCCCGGTTTCACAGCTGAAGGTGGCGAATACCGTGATCTCTTCTGTGCCGGATATCGCCGACTGTCTTGCGTCTGCGTAGGTCTCGAGTGATAACCATTATGATCCTGGTTTCCTCAGAATAAAGCGTAGTGAAGAGGCTCACCCTCTAGATTTTCGCTCCGACGGGCTAGAGGAGTACAATTTACCGTTCACCAGGCAGGAATTTGTTTCAGCTTTGTCCAAGTCGCATGACTCCGCCCCAGGGCCTGATGATGTTCACTATCAGCTCTTGAAACATCTGCCTCTTGCCTCCCAGCAGTTCTTGCTGGAGATGTTCAACCGTGTGTGGGCGAAGGCTCTGTTCCGGCAGCGTGGAGGACAGCAGTGGTTATCCCGATTGCGAAACCGGGCAAAGACCCTACTGCTCCTTCCAGTTATCGCCCAATCGCTCTGACTAGCTGTGTCTGTAAACTTATGGAACGGATGGTCGGTGAGAGGTTGGCCTGGGTGCTGGAATCACGGGGATTCTTATCTGCGTCCCAGGGCGCCTTTCGACGGTTTCGGTCAACCATCGATCATCTGGTTGCCCTTGAATCGGATGTAAGGGAGGCTTTTCGCCTGCGTCAACATCTGGTTCAGGTTTTCTTTGACTTGGAGAAGGCGTATGATACGACGTGGCGTTATGGGATTCTCCGGCGTTATGGGATTATATCTCTGTAATGTGTGGTGCAGTGGCAACCCGGACCACTGCACTGTGACTGAGGTTGGCGCTAATGACCAAGCTGTCGACGCGCCATTAAGCCTCATCCCCCCCCCTCTATAACTATGGCTTGAGGGGACAGATGCAACTGTTGCTTTCTGCTTACCTCTCAGGCCGTTCTTTTCGCGTTCGTGTCGGGGCGACTCTTTCCCGCCCGTTTGTCTTGGAGAATGGTGTGCCTCAAGGAGGTGTTCTTAGTGTTGTCTTGTTTGCTATAGGGATCAACCCCATTGCTCAGCAAGCTGCTGTTCCCCAGTCATTGTTTGTCGATGACTTCAGCCTGCGCTTTCAGGCAACTCGCATGCAGACCTGCGAGCGGCAGCTACAGCTGGCAATTAACAAAGTCCAGACCTGGCCGGTAAGTAATGGTTTCCGGTTTTCTCCAGACAAGACTGTGTGCATCCACTTTTGCCGCCAACGAACACTGCACCCGGATCCTTGCCTGTACTTGGGACAGGCACAAATTCCTGTTGTCCCACAGGCACGTTTCCTGGGTCTGGTGTTCGATTCCAGGTTGTCTTGGCTTCCACACTTACGTCAGCTTAAAGACAAGGCTTTGCGGGCGCTTAACATCTTGCGGGTCCTGTCGGGCACTTCATGGGGTGCCGATCGCGCTGCCATGTTGCGCCTC
>JAHWFP010004736.1:0-15213 GCA_023313725.1 Lithobius niger | reverse complement strand
CCGTTATACGTTCTTCCAATTATGCGATTTTCCAGTTAGACGATTATCCCTCGCCCCTCAGAAACCGTAGTTAGACGTTAATCCATCAGAAACCGTAGTTAGACGTTTATCCATTATACAATTATCCATTATACGATATTCCGTTTAGATGCTTTTCCGTATTTTTTTTTTAGCCAGATTTTAGACAATTTTCCAGTTAGACGTTCGTCCGACGCCCCTTCCTGGAGGGGGTGGCTTTAATCGATGGCCACCATTGATTTTGTAACCATCTTGGATATCAACAAGGCAATCTGCTACTGAAAACGTATAATCGATTATCTGTGTTCGTTCTGCGGAGAACTCAAGATAGGCCGCGGACACTATAATTATTGGTAATTTTAAATCTGTGGGTAAAACTTAATTTCAAACCGATAAAACTTACACGAGTCTTCCTGTTACGGATTTTTTAAAAATCTGAGAGTCAGAGGCCATTAGGAATATCCCTCCCCGGCCAGTCCACCACTGTAAAAACAGGACATCATTTGCTTTGCTCACTCGTTCAATAAGAAACAACACCACATATAAGTGTAATGAAATACTGTAATATATCGCACCCGAAAAGCAGCGAGGCTAGCGCAGTAATTAACAGCAAAGTCCATGCACGCCTCACATTATGTACAGTCCAGATTCCAACATAAAAATGTGGTATACCATCCAGATTACCGCTAAAAGTAAGTGTCGACTCACGTTGTATTGTTCTTCGCGATAAGAGAGGCGCCACCTAGATATCTATGTATAGTCTCTAACTGACCGCAATATTGAAAAGCTTACTTGCCGAAATGTGCAATTATATGCCATCATAATTGCAATTTTTCGTATTAGCGCACACCTTTTCACTGACGTCGGGCTGACATCATCCATTGATCGTGTACTATCGAACGACAGTTTTTCCCTGAAAGACATCATTAGAGGTTAGCCAAACAAAAATCGTAAATCTTTATTCTGTAGAGCATAATACCTTTTGTCCTTCCACACTGCAACTCACCCACGTACATACTTGAATTTTGCCGGATCAGAATTGAACAAATGTGTCTGGTTTTGAGATGTCGCTGAACCGATTTGCGTTGAACCCTTTTTTGCGCACAACCACATTAATTCGATGTGTGACACGTCAAATTAAAAATATACTAAAACCACAAATAATAATCAGTCCTACAGCAACAGTTGTGCAAGACACTTACCACCTTCTTCAGAAGTAAGAAGCAAAAAAACCGTTCATTGATCACATCATGAAGCTTGCAATGGCCTGTCCCACTTTCAGAGATAATGACTCTTTTCATCTGAATTGAGTCGATTCAGATAAGGCTGGATGTAAATGGCGACAAATGAAAATTGGTGTTTACAGTAAAGCTTTACTTTCTGCGGTTGGTATGAGGCTTCTCAGTGCTTGCTGCATTTGTTGGCACAATGACAAGAGCAGTGATCATGTATGGTGCCCAAATTTGAGGCCAAATCTAAGGTAAAAATACGAACGTGCAAATAAAACTCTCGCATTGACAGGATGCCATCCAATACAGGGATGAGGATAACACGTTTAATTTAATGTATTTTTGAGAAAGGAAAATAATCTTGCGTCAGTGAAAATAACGCTGCTTGACACACTGGATGTACAGGTGCGCTTGTATTGTACCACATAAAAGGACGCGAAACATTTAGATTTGGAATATATCAGAGCAGACTTACAGCAGCCTTTTTTTTTTTTAGCATATGCCAAGAAATATCTGCTGTGCCACAGATTCGTACAGTACATAATCGGACATAAATCACTGTTAACAATATAAAGTATTGGTAAGCAGCCATTAGTGAAAATCATACACTAGAAGTAACGCAGTACAGCAAGTCACCTTTATGCACTTGGTTTCGTTCATGTGACGTGACCCGGAGTACTGGTCACAGGTTCAGTAGATTATATTTATGCCAGTGGACAAGTGACCAGGTCGGTAAAGGCAGTATGGTAGTAATACGATTTTTGATGATACATTGGTATCAAAGAAGAATGATAAATGGTAGGATAAATGGTAGGATGAATGGTAGGATAAATGGTGTCTAGTCGCTTCATCTTTGATTGGTATGGAGTCAAATATTGGTGATGTATAAGGCCACGCAAAAAAAAAAATGTTTGGTTTACGGGCCAGGTTGCAAATTGAAGCACCAGGCAACCAGGCATTTTATTTTATTTTTTATTTTATTTAACTAACCACATCTCTTTGACATGTACCTACCTCAAAGCTGAAAGAATATGAAGTCAGCCTAAAAAAAATATAATATTGTTAAATATGTTATTTATGTCATGTAATATTCAAAGTTTTAGTTTTTGTCAAATAACTTCTTAGTGGTATGAGCTAGAGGTTTGAAATTGGCACCATTGGAAAGCTCGTTTCGAGGCGGTTAAAATGGTGTACTGGAATGTCAAAAACGGTCAATATTTGGCGAAAATGTGGTTTTTAGCGGGTGAACCAAGTTTCAAATAAAATGTTTTGACCCGCGATAATTTAAAGCACCCGCACGCGCCTGTAAACCAAACAATTAACTTTGCATGGCCTAACAATGTAAATTAGCTGCTTCAGTGCAAGCAGACAACCTATGCAAGGCTTAATTATGTCTGGTGAAAATGAAGACAGTTGCTTTACTGAGTTTTTTCTACTGTCCTAAAATTTCACCTAAAAATTCAAACCTTATACGTTGGATTTAATGCCCTATGTCCAATGACCCAACATTTAAGTGAGACTCATCAGCTCCTAACTGTGCTATGATGTGTGGTGGCCACCGTCGCACTCAACCCTCAAGGCGCGTTTACGCAAAACGGCCTTCTCGCTCGCCGAAAGCTATTTGCTAGTCAACCGTTATTTATTTATGATTAGTTTCCCGTTGCTACTAAATGAATGCGGTAATAGATAACAAATTATATGTATTATAAATAACAACACGGATAAAGAACAAAGCGTTACAGTAATTTTAAACATTGCTACAAGATGGTTGTCATTTCACGCTTTTTCCGAAATTTGCTATTCTCCCTCAAAGTACAGCTTCTAGCAATGATCAAACGTCGGTAGAATAAATAGCTTCTAGCAGCGAGAATTCAAAATCCAACATGCCGTCCATTTCGTGGCTATCAAATCGAAGACAAATCATCGAATGCCGGCATACAAAAAACATTCCGTCGTCTTTTACTACAGTAAAAATTGTTTTCTTGTTGTCATAAATCGACGCTCAAATGTTGCAAGCATCGTACGCCGTGTCACGAGGCACAAGCAGAAGACCTGCGTCTGCGTCGCTGCCATGGTTACTAATACAATACGCATAGACAACTCGAAAGCCGCATACTCCGGTAAAGGCGAGAAGCATCCATCAGATTTAGTATTGATCAAGTAAAAACTAGTGAGCGAGAAAACTGTCGTTGCATAAACGAGCCCTCATTCTTTTGTTAGACATCGAGCTGTAAACTCGTCTGTGTTGGCTGCCGTATACCCCTCAGCCGCATTATTTTGTCATTTTCAGCCGGCTTAACAGAAATTTCGGCTAAAATACGGCTAGTCACAAATTTTACGGCCACCACCGGCCAACTATAAATTCGGCTGGCTGACGGCTAATTTTCGGCTAAATCAATCGAAATGAAGCAAAGATATCGACGACGAAACTAACTACATAAGAAAATAACGAAATGGAAGGGGGAAGGGGACAGAGGCATAATGGATTTATAGATGAATGACAAATGAAAAAAAGAAAAATTTGCAAAGAACCCTCAAATTAAAAATCAGAGCAGCACCACCACTTATTTTTTTTTTTTTTAAGTAAGGGCTCGTTTATGCACTACGACCTTCTCGCTCGCCGAAAGCTATTTGCTAGGCAACCGTTATTTATTTACGATTAATTTCCCGTTTCTATTAAATGATTGCGGTAATAGACAACAAATTAAATGTATTATAAATAACAACACGGACAAAGAACAAAGTGCAACAGTCATTTTAAACATTGCTACAACATTGTTGCTATTTCACGCTATTTCCAAAATTTGCTATTCTCGCTGAAAAAACAGCTTCTATATAGCAGTGATCAAACGCCGGTAGAATAAATAGCTACTCGCAGCGAGAATTCAAAATCCAACATGGCGTCCATTTCGGAGTTATCGATTCGAAGACAAACATTCGAATGCCGGTATTCAGGAATCTGTCTGTCGTGGTGTACTGCAGTAAAAATTGTTTTCTTGTTGTCATAAATCGACGCTGTCATGTTGCAAGCAACGTACGTCGTGTCGCGAGGCACGAGGAGAAAATTTGCGTCCGCGTTGTTGCCATGGTTACTACGTATAGACAACTTGAAAGCCGAATTCTCCGACAAAGGCGAGAAGCAGCCATCAGATTTAGTATTGACCAAGTAAAAGCTAGAAAGCGAGAAAATTGTCCTTGCGTAAGCGCGCCGTAATGCTTCCACAGCGATGTGTACTGACTATTATTACGCGAACCCTAAAAACGAAACCGAAAGTAACCTTGCATGCTAATGACTACATAAATACAGGCACGCTTAAGTTGCTGCCAAGTGAATATATTTTTAAAAAATAAGGCAATCGAGAGCAGCTTACCATTAGAAACATTTTACAAATAACTTCATGACTTTCGTTTCATGTTGATGCATTAAAACTTCAAAATTTTCGGCTTTAGCCGCATTTTTTTCGGCGGCTAGGCCAGGCGGCCGCCGCAAAATATTCGGCGGCTGTTCGGCTGACACAGAAAAATGCGGCGCGGCGGCTATCGGCGGCGGCTGAGGGGTATAGGCTGCCGGCAATGCTATACCCTTGTTGTGCCCTAAGTGCGGCAAATATCTGACCCATGGATATAAGCACAGTTTGTTTGTGCTTGTCTCCCGGCGTAAGATGTTTGCATAGACCACGACACGGGCATAGTATGGCCAGCAGCCAACACACGTGCTGACAGCTCGACGTCCAATGAAAGAAATGGGTGAGTGTGGCGGCCTCCACACGTCATATCACAGTGGGGAGCTGATGAGTCTCATTTAAATTTTGGGTCATTCGACATAGGGCATTACATCCAACGTATTATACAATAGTAGTAAAAACTCAGTTTATCGAATCTCCTTGTGACATATGTAAATTACATTCAGATGAAGAAATCGGTGGAGTTTTGACTACCTGAGACAAGTCTGATAGGAGATAGGTGCTTAGACTCGCCAACAAATATAGGAAGAAACGTTTGGAGTCGATCGTTTCCATTTCGTCGGCATGGTCTGGAGTTGCCGTTGAGGATCGTTTTAGGAAAAAAATTGGTGTGGGGAAAAATTCACCAGAACAGGTAACACCCTTTATTCCTGAAATTAATTTGGACGTTAATTTGATTTCGGTGGCGGCCATATCATTCCCTCATTATCCTGTTTTGTGTGGTTCCATAAATGGTTCGACCAATGTTTCTTACGAACCCCTAATCCCTCCACTCAAGAATATATTTCAAATTCTATGTCTGAAATTTTAGTGAAATTTGAGAATTCTCAGCAGGAATTTCGGATGAATCAACATCTAAATCAATTGAATGTTGCGTCAGCGGTTGCAGAGGCTTTGGTCCGTTTCTTACTACCTTCAAAATACTGACCTGCTTTATGTGCTAAATTGCTTTGATTTCCTTTTAAATGCAAGAAATTTAATTTAAGAGTCTTAATTTCTGTTTTAAATCTCAATATAAGTTTATCTTACCCCCCCCCCCCAGCTAGGAGCTCTGTTGGCACTTCCCATATAATAAATCCTCACGAAAGAAAGGAAGATTTAATTCAGTTCGAGACAGTCTAGGGGCCATCCCCACAAATTTCACAAGCCGTACGCTCGCACCCTGTTGTGTGGGTCTTTTTTTCAACCATCGGGTTACATCAATGCCTGGCATGCCCTTCGCCACGAAGTCGTGTGCGCCCCTAGCCTGAGCTCTTGCAAGGCTAGGCTTGATCGCTATCTGGCAGCTTAAATTTTTTTCATCCCACCTCATAGTTTTATTATGTTATGTTAGTTAGCTTGTCTAAACCTGCTGTGATTGGGAGGAGGGCTTATGCAAATACGAGCTCTGTTGAATTATGTAAAACATTTGAAAATTCGGGCCCATGAAGTCGGGGCTATTGCTTCTTCATGGGCTACGTGGGCGGGGTCTCACTGTAAGAGATTATGATTGCCTGTTCTTGGAAAAGTAAAAATACCTACATTCATCAGCCACTACCTTATAGGGAGATGAATGTGGCTGAAGGAAATATAAAAACTTATATAGTAGTGGCCTGCAGTCTTATCTAAGGAATTGATGACGACTGGCCAGATTGGTATCATAGAATAAAGATATGAACGTTAAGAACTGTGCATTTGTATGATGATTTTTATTGTTTTACAGATCGGGTTCGACTAGTCACACCACCTGCTGAACAAAGTCAGCTTTTACTTATCCTAAGATATTTACCTCTGTGAACTCGCCCACCAGCCCCACTCTGCTGACCCTGGTACTATAGGTATTGATCGAAAGAATGAGGGTTGAGTGCGGCGCCGCCAGACGGCATCATAGCTCACGTGGAGCTGACGAGTCTTGTTTTTTGGGGCATTGGACATAGGGCAGTAAATCCAACTTATTTAAACTTTGAAAATTTAGGTAAGTATTTAGGTAAATTTAGGTAAGTAAGTAGGTAAGTAGAAGTTTTAGGATAAGTAAAAATTAGTTTTAGCAATCAAAACTTAGTTTCTTGTTGCTGGAAAAAACTACGACCTGTTAATTTTTGCATTAGTTCCTCGAAAGATGCTGTTTCCCTGGAGGTTTATCGGTGCTCAGTAACCGCCGGCACCGTAACCCGACTGTGCATCTGTTGCGCGCAGCTCCTCATTGTATAAGCGCATTCATGCATTCGTTTGGCCATCAGTTTTCCTCCAGAGCGCGTCCACACCGGTCCCTACATTCATCCCGAAGATCTTCCAGCCACATCTCTTGAAGAAGAAGGATGTCTGACTCGCCCACCGAGGACACGGAGATTCCTCCCTTGCCCCCGACCGTGCCCGTTGTCAACTCTGATGCTCTCGCACCCTACAATCAACTCAAAACACGAATGCGAATGTCACCGACGGGGTAGCCATCACCGCAGCAACTTCACCACTGCAAGGTGGACAACATTCGCGAACTTCCAGTGTGCACCTTTCAACCTTTGAAGTAGAACCTTCAGGCTACCCGTGATGTTTACATTCGTCTCAAGCATCAACGCAAACGAATGCTCGCCACTGAACACTCACCCAAACAATCTTTGAACCGCTCCACCCACTCATCTCAAGGAGATCACTCCATTTCCCACAGTGAAGTAAACCAAATGATGAATCGTGCTGTCGCCGAGTTCGGCCACCGCAGAACGTCCGCCATGCCGCCGCCCTCTATCACGCTGTCGGTCATAGCCAAGCACACCGAGGACTGGGTAGCCACAATGTCCTCTTCTAGTCACAAGCGCTCTTCATCGGCTCATCGCCATTCGAAGAAATCTCGATCCTCGTCTCACCAGCAGCTTCCGGCATTTGCCGCCGATCCGATTTTGGACAATCCTGACCCTGATGGCTCGAACATTGACTCGGCTTCCCTTTTGAATCAACAGACTGCGAATGCCGTCTCACATGCACCTGCACCTTCAACCATGAATGTTAATGCGAATGCCCTGCCTATTGAAGCATAGACGAATGCCAACCGACACATTCGCTTCCCAGACGATCCAACGACTGATGACACCACAACCATCTCATTCACCAAACTTTTGAAAACGGTAGAAGACATCATTCTTGATTGCTTCCTCTACAAACCTTCCAAGTCTTCCGACATTCCATTAAGGAAAATTGAAAATCAGCCAATAGCGAAAATCATACACTAGAAATAACGTAGTTCAGTTAGCCACCTTTATGCACTTACGTTTCATCGGAGTGGCATGACCCGGATTCGAACCGGCTACCCAGTTCGCCCCCAGATCACTTGCATAGCGCCTTAATCACTATGGCCACATCCTCCACTGGCATAAAGATAACTCACTGAACCTGTTATTAAAGGTCACAACCGCGATCAGGGCTCCATTAGACCGAAATTCACTCGGCCATAGACAATGAAGAGGGAAGACAAATCATACACTCACATTTCAACGATTTATGTCTATTTATATATTCCGACATTCCAGTCATCAACTGTGGGCTAACAACTGGTTTTTGATTCGCCCAACGTGAAAAAAACGTCAAAAAACAGTCTCTTCTAGGCCAATCAACGACCTTGCTGACTTGCCTGCTGCGCAATGGTGGCACCGTCTTGGAGCGTGGCAAACCACTTGATCTCGGTCTCGATCTCGATCTCCCTCCGCCTAGACCAAGCCGTGAAGCTTCCTTTTTTCGCCCATCTGGCGAAGGCACCAGTGCAACGAAGAACTTCAACACCTCTCCACAATCGGAATTCCTGGCTGCTGAAGTAAAAATGGACTTTGGAACCGCCCTTCACATCCCCAATCGTGCCAAGATCCCCACTTGTGTACTTCTTGACAGTTTGTATTGGCCCAAGGGCTGCATCGCAAGCCGAAGTTTTGAACACTGCAGTTACGCACTATGTGAAAAACTTTCCTCCGGCCGTTCTCAGTCTGAAATCAAAGAACTCTCAACTCTCATCTCGCAACTTGTTCACAAGACGTGCTTTGCGACTTACCATGCTCTGAACTGGTTCACCCGAGCATTATTCAACAACACTCTCCTAATGTATGACATTGACCTATGTACAACTTCAAATCTGAATGATTCAACCAAACACAAGCTGCGCAATCTACCTCTCCACGAGACTGACACTCTGTTCCACGGACTCATCCCCAACTTCGCTCCACATCTTGGTGTATTCAGGAAACCCAAAGCAACAAAAAACCATGGCCCTTCAAGGAACTTTTCGAAACTGTATCTTAACAAGCCCTTTCTCAACTAACGCAGCACCGAAAATTGCCCAAAAGCAAAACCCCAGCCTTCCAATGCTGACAACCGTCGCACGGAATGCAGCCAGCCTTTTCGTTCCAACCAGTTCTTATGATCGAACCAGTCCTCTCGGAACTACTCAACCAAAACCCGTAACGAGAGAGCAACAACCCCGGACAAGAAGAACCGTCTCTCGTCCCCTGGCAGAAAAGCTACCCCAGAAGGAACCAATGACTCCACCAATCCACTACTATACCCAGTCTGTGCTCGCCTACAACACTACCTCCCCGCCTGGGAAAAACTGATAAACATTCAGCAGATCCGTCCTCTCCATAATCCAAGATGGTTTCCTTCCCACATTCACCTCGTAACCGCCTCTAGCTCTTTCCCCACCATGGGAACGTTCGTCCCAAGCAACTCCAAAATTATCTGCCGAAATTAACAAATTACTCGAGAAGAAAGCAATACTACAATGCCACCCCCCTTTTGGACCAGGATTTTACAGCCATATTTTTCTCCGACCCAAGAAATCGGGAGGATAAAGGATAATTTTCAATCTGAAATCATAAACTATTACGTTTCAAGATAGAGACTTTGGAATCAATTCGCTTTTCACGAAGACCCAACGACTTGACTGTATCAATTGACTTAGAAGATGCCTATCTTCATGTCCCCCTCCAAGCATCCATTCCATATTTCTTCGGCTTCCTATACCAAGGCAAAGTTTTCCAATTATGCTGCCTACTTTTCTGACTCAATGCAGCCCTGATGGTCTTCACACTCATGCTAAAACCCATACTGTCACATCTTCATCAGAATCAGAGGTAGGCAAGCGCCTACCTCGACGACTGGTTACTAAACAATCAAGATTCAGCCAAACTTCTAAACATTAGGGATTGCACAGCCAAGCTCATCAACCAATTAGGCTTCGGTGTGAACCTCAAGAAGTCAAAACTTCAACCAGCACAGGAATTCATTTTTGTAGGGGTAGCATTCAACCTCCGATCATCAACCATCATGCCTTCCCCGGACAGAATAGAAGACATCATTCGTCACTCACGACTCTTCTGGCAACAACTCGACCACTTCTTAATGGAACTAAATTCGCTGGTTTGCCAGATGGACTCCATGGCAAACCTAATCCACCCCTTCGACACGTGGGGAACCGGACCTCTTTGAATTACCGGATCGACACGTGAGGAACTGGATCCTTCCACCCGAACCACCATAGTTCACAGGCCCGAACTTTCCAATGGAAACACTTCTTCGGTGGTCAGACGTCCACACCCTTTCTCAGTCTGTTCCACTACACGAACCTCAACCAGACCTCCTCCTACTAACCGATGCCTCTCTGGAGAGATGGGGAGCCCACATCAGTTACCTGGAAACAGCAGGAATTGGGACAGACCAAGACTAGGATTACATCAATGTCCTAGAACTCAAGGCATTCCTCAACGCCCTTCTGCACTTCCAAGAACTCGTCAAGGGGAAAGTGGTACAGGCACAAGCAGACAACACAACGGCAGTGGCCTACATCAAAAAAGAAGGCGATACGAAATCCCGCAGAACTGAACGCGATAACCTCATTAATTTTCCTTCACTGCATTCAACTCAAAACAACAGTCCTTCCCCTTCACATCCGAGGCCGCAGACATGTGATTGTAGATTCTCTCTCCTGGAAGAAACCACTGACTGACATGGAAGTGGGTGTTAAAGAAATCCATCTGAGAATCGCTCAACATACGGGGCACCCCAATGATAGACCTCTTCGCTACGAGGCACATTGTCAGACTTCTCCTCTTTGTAAGCCTAGTCCCGGACGAGAGGGCAACAGTAGTAGATACTCTGACCTTCCCGTGGGAGAATCTTTACGCCTACCTGTTCCACCCATTCAAGTTGCTTCCATAGGTCCTGGAGAAGATCTCACAGTCAGGCAGCCGCTTCCTTCTAATAGCCCCCAACTGGCCATCAGCAGCATGATTCCGCTCCTCCTAAACCTTCTAATCGATGATCCAAGAAACCTACCGCTGATGCAGGACCTTCTAACTCAACAAAAGGGAACCAAATTCCACCAAAATCGCACCACGCTACATCTTCACGGGTGGCTACTATCGTCAAACTCCTCAGAAAGGCAGGCATTCATAAGGAGGAAGCATCCAGGATCGCAGGCCAAGCCTTTAAAACATCAACCTACCGAATTTACGACAGCCATTGGACAAAATGGTTTTATTGGTGTGAGAGAAGGAAAGTCAATCCAGTCAACCCCCCTGTTGCCGAACTTATAAGATTCCTGAACACTCTCTTTTCCGAAGGAATAAAAGGCTCAACGATCCTTGCTCAACTCTCAATTCGGTCTTCAAAGCTGGAGGAAGTACCCATCTCCTAGACGATTACAAGATCTCATACTTGATCAAATCCTTTGGAATGGAGCGCCCAGCAACAAAACGCACCTTCCCAAACTGGGATATATCCATCGTACTAAACACACTTCTAAAAGAACCTTACGAACCACTGCTAAACAGCCCTATGGCCATCCTCACCAGCAAAACTGTCATCTTAACAACCTTAGCATCAAGTCTCCGATGCAGCGAGGTTCAAGCACTTTCAGCTGATCCGGCATACTGCGTATTCGCTCTTGACAACACCTACGTCACGCTAACACCAAGAGCTGACTTCCGAGCTAAAGCAATACGACCCTGCGAACCAACCAAGCCAGTCGTCATAAGAGCACTGACCCACATCGTCGGACAAGAACCTGAATGTCACCTTTGTCCCGTTCGAGCATTACGGTACTACATCACAACAACCAACGAAGGTTTCTGTAAAGAAAGAACGTAACTGCACAGAGATGACGAAGCAAGCCAGTGGACTACATTGTCTGGCCCCATCGTAGCTGCCAGATGTGTAATCCAGCCCCCTTAAGTATTCAGAAAATGAAAACGGAAGCAAGACCTCACCTCTAAATCAACGGTCCTTTTCAAGGCCACCACTTTTTCTGAAGGAGATCCAAATCTCCTGTTTCATGTTTTCTTAATAAAGTGCAAAGTTGGAGACACTTTTTGGGGGAACTCCCGGCTTGTAACCCTAGGGCACCCAACTCTGACGAGGTCTAACTGTTAGGTGGGAGGAGGAGTGGTTTTAGAAGGCTGCTGGCACCCGTTATTTTAACACACATTCGTCTATTTCGTATCCAGCAGAACTAGACCTATTGCCACGTAGGGAGGCGGTAGTGGTGTCCAGACTTCGCATGGGGCACATTGGCTTGAACTTTCTGTTGGCAAAGTGGGACGATGGGGTCGTCCCGGTGTGCTACTGTGGTACTGAGGAGGAGACGATAGATCACTTTCTCTTGTGGTGTCCGCTATACTAGGTGGCTATACTTGCTGGGTCGCTTCCCAAAGGACGTGCAATCTCTCTTGATGGTGTCGCCGCATGGAAGCAGGTGGGGGTATTCAATGCCTCAGGGCGGTTACGGCCTACTGCGCTGCGACTGGACGTTTTGTATAGAGCAGCGTCAAGTGACATCATATTGGCTACGAGATAGCATCTGGAGGGCATAGCTACAAGGTGCACTAGATTAAAATGTAAGGGAAGACAACTGCATTTCTAGTCGAGACAGTGCTATGAGAGCGGCTTTCTTAGGCTGAAAAAAATATTTTCTCCAACAACAAAAATCGCGTGTTATAGGCTTAAAAAATCCAGTCCAATAGCATTGGCGTCAGTAAGACGACCTTCTTTTCACCCTCCAGTGTCCCTTGCAGCTAACCCAGTTACTGGCTCCCCCATAGAGTTATACACAATAATACTACGTTATGTCACTGCCCTATAGAGCAGTGACATTTGCCGCCATTGGCACCAGTATGGGTTTGGAGGGCATAACTACAAGGTGCACTACATAAAAATGGAGGGAAAAACAACGGAAGAGCACATTTCTTAGGCTTAAAATAACGTTGTTTTCTCCAACAACAAAAATCGCGCGTTTTAGGTCTAAAAAAATCACTCTTCACAGCATCGGCTTTAGTATGACGCCCTTCTGTTTCTCTCTGCAGTGCCTCTTGCAGCTAACCCATTTAGGCTCCAGCATAGAGTTATATAAATAATACTACGTTGTGTCACTGCTCTATAGGGCGTTTTTTTGAGTGATTGGTTATTGAGTGTATTGCTTTGTGGTGTATAGGGTGGGTTATTGAGTGTATTGGTTATTGAGCGTATTGGCAAAAGGTTATTAGGTGTATTATTTTGTGGTGCTAGTGCTTATTTTAAGCCGTTTATTGTATTAGTGGGGCTGGTGGCTACTTGTGGTTGTAGCTCTGTAAATAAATAAATCAATCAACCATCAACGATATTGTAAACTGTTTGAAACTTGATCAAACTTGCTACGGTTATATCTAGGTTAATAATGGCGAAATTTGAGCGATCTGACAAGAGGTAAATAATCAAATTTCTTAATACGGATGATTATGGTGTCGACATTAATTTTACAATTTACAAAAAATAATTGTCGCGCCCATAGGCATTATGACAATCTGCACGTCAGGGTGCAGGACAAAAATGGTTAAGCCAAATTATGAGAACAACTTCTCACTTTCCTTTCCACCTTAAGTTTTCTCTTAAATCCTTCCAGGTGTTTAGCACAAGCTAAATCCTCTTTCAACCCATTCCAATTGAAGGCAGTTTCAACAAAAAACTAAAACCTGGCGTAGTCTCTCCGAGTGTGTGGTAGCCCTACCTTCATAGTATGATTATGCCTCCCAAAAAAATTGGGCACAGCACAAAAGTGATCTCGGTCCACAATAGTGTGGCCGTTAACGATATTGAAAAATAGGTGAAGCCGGTGTTCCTTTCTTCTCTCCTCCAGGTTCAATAAAGCAAGCTCCCTCTGTGTAACAGTAACACAAAACTCTTGCGTTAAGTATCTCTTTATGAGCCTAGTTGCACATCTCTGTACTCTCTCCACTTGCTGCACTAGCACTAAAGAGGAAGTGTATGGGTCCCAAACAGCTGAAGCATACTCAAGTCTTGGCCTAACAGGGCTTTTGTACGCTGCCAAGCAAGTATTTTCAGGAGCATCCCGCAGTACCCTGTAAACAAATTTCATCATTCTCTACGCACCCTTTACAATATCAGACACATGAAGATTCCATCGCCATTCCGAGGTCAGGTGCACACCTAAACACTTTAAGTCATTGACTCTATTGAGTACCTCCCCCAGTAAAGTGTAATCATAAAACACTGTATTAACCAGCTGTTTTCTTGTGAATGACACAACTTTCGTCTTGGTACGATTGATCTTTAAATTCCACTTCTTACACGAGTTCCAAAAGATAATGGAGTCTCTGCTAAGAGCCAAGCAGTCATTAAAACACTTTATTCTTGCTGCTAAATTTCCATCGTCAGCAAAATAGAAGGCTGCACTTGAAAAATGGTCCAAAGCATCATTCAGGAAGAGAATGAAAAGCAGAGGACCATACACTGAACCCTGCGGTACGCCAGAGGTTACTTGCTTTGAGTCAGATGTCAGTCCATCAGCTACTACAACTTGTTCCCTACACCCAAGGAAGTCGGATGTCCAGTTCAAGACTCCATCTGCAATACCATACGCAGCCATTTTGTGCAAAAACAGTCGATGGTCTACTGTATCGAATGCTTTAGAAAGGTCAAAAGAGACCATGTCAACCTGCCCAACCCGTGACAATGAAATGCTGAAGGTCATCAAGCATTTGTTCGCAAGAACCTCCTCTCCTGAAGCCATACTGTGCAGGATGTAGAAGTTTATTTTCTTCCAGGTGTTTGCTAACACAAGACACAACGATATGCTCCAACATCTTCACCACCACAGACGTTAGAGATACTGGCCTGTAGTTCCCTGGATCGGTTTTATCCCCTCTCTTATGAAGGGGGACCACCCTAGCAAACTTCCAGTCCACTGGCAGTTCCGCCACAGTCAGTGACTTGTTAAAAATTACCGTTAAAAACTGAGCACTGTAAGGCAGCATCAGCTTAAGAATTTTAGCTGTGATTCCATCTGTACCACAAGCTTTCCCAGTCTTCAATGCATTTATCAGTTTCTGAACTCCTTCAAAGGTAACCGTTACCTTCAACATTTTGGCATCAGTCCTGCTCGAGAAAAACGGTAGAGGTCCCTTGTGAGGGTGCCCAAAAACTGATTGAAAGTAGTCATTCAAAACATTACACTTTTCAGCAGGATTAATAATGAGCTCACCATCCTGACTTCT
>JAHWFP010004733.1:19962-43167 GCA_023313725.1 Lithobius niger | reverse complement strand
TTTTTTGCATGTTTTGTTTGAATACTGTAAAAGTTTCAGAACATGAGTGATTCGGGGATTCTTGTCTAAGCATGCACCACCGTCATGAAGCATGAAGCATGGGTCACCGTCACGTAATATTATGCATAACTTAGATTCCGTAGTAAAGTTTTTTAAACATAGTTCAAAGTTGATTAAGTTGAGAATTTCATTTCTCTGGCACGACTAGATACCAAGTGAAACAGTACGACTTAAACGGGACCACCATTTCTGAGTTGAAAATTGCAGTTGCTGAAGCAAAAGATTCTACCAGCTTTATGTGTTCGATGACTAACCCGTACGGAAGAGATGAAGCAGAATTCAACATAACGATTCAAGGTAAATTTTACGTGTAATTTCTAAAGCGTGCAGTCTTATTTGATTTATAACATTCGTTTACACATTTATACAGTATGTATATTGTTTAAAGAAAAAATTATCTTAAAAAATACTCCCACCCCTACTTAGAATTTTCAGAATCTTGGATTAGACATCCGCCCATCCTGAGTACCTAAGTTTTATTTTCTTAGTAAATACAAGAAATATTGTTCTCCTGCTTAGTTAATATCTTTTAATATGAAAGCCAATTTGATCATGTGTTAACTTAGGTTTCATGATGGTAGGTGCAGAATTCAGTAAGCACAGCTTAACATTCGGTTAAATATTTTAATTAAATTAAACCCGTTCAAGTTTACAGGTTGTCGAGGCTGAACCATTTCAAAGCGAAAAACATTTAATTAAAAAAAACCCTCAATTTTTTTGTATATTTTTCCTTCTTATTAAGGTTAGAAAGGAAAAGGGCAATTATCTTGATTCATAAATAATCTGTATTTACGTTGATCATAAAAGGTAAATATAGAAGTATGCTACAATAAATGCAACAAAACGTGTTGAGGGGTAACAAACCGTTAACTTGGTCAGTGTAGAAATAAATAGTATGCAAGGAATCATAGGTGCCTATTGACTAAGTTACAGTAATTTGTTTTAATTAATATATTCTCGTTTTCATTAACGGATTAACGGAGTTATCCATTCTTTAATGATTATAACTGTGTATGATTGACGCTTGATTTAGTACCTGTCCAAAAGTGCCAATCTGGATGATGGCATGTTGCCCAATACGTTAAAATCAGAAACTGTGTTGTTGCTTGCCTTGACTCAGATAATTTACTATATAAATTCCTCGAAGTATAGCATAATGGCGTCTGCTGTAGAATGTGGACTATAAAAATGTCCACTTTGGACCAAATTTCTGATTTTAAGACTAGTTACAATTTCAACACGTTTACATATACTGTAATAATAATATTACAAACAAAAACGTCAGGTGTGCCGTAAAAAGGGGTTATATGATTGAATTTTCACTTGTTAAAATGTATACGTTTTAAATATATGATTCGTAAAGCACAACAGCACTTAAACAGATGCAATTTTCTCAATTGTACATTTTATTATTGCAATTGAAAATGATCAATTTTAATAATTATTATTTTAATAATTATTATTTTATCCGTGTACATTTTAACAAGTGAAACTTCAATCATATAACCCCTTTTTACGGCACACCTGACGTTTTTGTTTGTAATCCGTGTACCTTTTTTATGGCTATGGCGTCGCGCAACAAAGGTTTATGCATGCTGTCGATTGTTGCTGGCCACTTTGAAACAATTCAAGTCAGCTTTGAAAGCCTGCATCTGCGAAATAAATGCGCAGTTTTATCGTTTTTAGCTGCCAGGCCTAGAAATTAACAAGGCAGCTTAGTTTGGTTTAAAAATAGATGCATTTAGCTGAAACACTATGTTTTTAGCAAAGACATAACACGAACACGTCCACGAAGAATGAATGTGGAGTTTGGTGAGTGACATTGTTCCCAAATACAATGGTTAAAACAATGTAAAACAATCAAAATGATCGTTTAGGGTCCCGTAACTCCGGAATGGATGGACCAATCGAAAAAGTGGTCCCTGTAAAGTTGAAGCCCTGGGAAATTTCTGGCTCAGATCATGTTTCAGATTTTAGGTAGGTGCAGCAGTTTTTTCTGAAACCGTGTCAGCCAAGAAGAACAAGAACCAGAACAACAACAACAAGTGAACAGTTTTCAAATTTACGTGTGGCTTCCTACGTATACTCTTGCACGGAATTGCATAAAAGTTGGTGTAAAGTTTGGAAAAGTTGCTATCTGCTATCTGGCCAAGTTTGGTCGAAATATATTAAATAGAAACGGAGATATTAATAGTTTCAGTTCTGCTGGAGAGAGAACTTCAATCATATATACAGGGTGATCCAAAAGTCGGGCCTACCTGAATATATCCTAAATGGTGTCAAATATCCTGAAAACAAGTTTATAGTAATAATGAGTAAACAGCGGGGATTCAGATGACTGTAAAGACGATGACCTTGAAGACCTCCATCAAGGTCATCGCGTTGCTAACTTCTAAAGGAAGCACCGTAGACTATCAGTGCAAATTTGAAAGTTGTAAGTAATCATTAAAAACTGCCAACCCAAGAAACAGAATGGAAATCCATGTAGAAACGCCAGAGTTATGTGCAAAATACCCTTTTTGCACATAAACTTCACTGCAAGAGCTACTTGTCAAGCAGTGAAGCACACCGCACACTGCTGGAGAAGCTCGAAAAGAAAACTGAGCTGCAGCACATCTCAGCCGGAATTCAACTACTCTCAATTTGGAACCATGCAGTCATTTTGTAATTGGGCGGGGGGGAGAGTTCTTTTGTCTAGTCTTTGTAAGGGGTCATGAAGTGTTAGTCTCTGGCAAAGGGTTGGAAGTTAGAGAAGATGTAAACAAACTAGAGGGGAAATTAAAGGTTAAGCTCCAATGGCACATTCATCATTGGAATATGATTCTTTCAATGTTTTTGGGAACATTTTATTATTTGTAATCAGCCTTGTTCTTTCTTTAAAAACTGTCACGGCACATTTTTCACATCTACTAATTAGAGTTGACTACAGATATCATCGATGGATAGCCTAAGAAGGAATACGAAACCTTCCCTCTTTTTTATACGTATATCCTGAGGAATGAAAAGGAACAGAGTTTTGTTTTGTATCTTGAGTTAATAGGGAGCTGGTCAAGATTTTAGTCAGTATCGTGGAAGGGGGGGGGGGGTGGAATTTGTGTCGGCCCAGAAGAACCCCCCGCCCAACCCTTTCCCCCCCCCCCACCCCCGGTCGCCATTAGTAATGACCCATCCCTAAGGCTGATTAAGAAATAAGAACTACACTTCAGCACACTTCAGCCATAATTCAACTACTCTCAGTTAGGCTGATGAGACATTAATTACCTGCACTTCAGCGCAGTTCAGCCGTACTTCAACTACTCACAGGTAGGCTGATGAGTAAATAATTAACTGCACTTTAGTAAATTTCAGCCAGATACACAGAACACTGTAATTCCAGATGGCAGCCTACGCCAATGCAGAACTCGTGGACATGATCGTGTGCTATGGTTTGGCCCACGAAAATGTTCGTGAAGCTCTTCGAATTTATGCCGAACGGCATCCTCAACAAAGGCATCCAACAATACGAACGTTCAACAGGACACTTGCTCGTTTCCTGGAAACGGGCATCATTGTAGCCCGTCCTCGAACAGGTCGGCCTCGAATTGCAATAGTGTGATGGTCTCGCAGCAGTAGCCGAAAACCCGCATACCAGTAGTCGTGCGTTGGCAGGGCACTTGACATCAGTCATCAGTCATTCCTACGTGTCCTGAAGAGGAACAGTTTCCATCCATACCATGTTCATCTTCATCAGGCGCTGCGAGCAACAGATTATGACCCCCGTCTGCAGTACTGCAATTGGTTCTTGGGAAGAACTACTGCTGACCCTTTATTTTTCAATCATGTATTTTGGACGGACGAGGCGCAATTCACACAGGATGGCATCGTGAATACGCACAATGTGCACTACTGGGCAGACGAGAATCCTCACTGGTTGCGAGAAGCCCGACATCAAGAACAATGGCGGTTTAATGTTTGGTGTGGGATCCTAAATGGCCACATCATTGGCCCAGTATTCTACGATGGAACTCTAAATAGGGAACGCTACCTTGAACTCATTGTAGATGACGTTGTAACTGACGTTATGGACAACCTGCCACTAGCGACGGTGCAGGCAATTTGGAACCAACTTGATGGAGCCCCACCCCATTTCCGTAGAACTGTGCGACAGCGGTTGGACGCTTTGTTCCCAGGACAGTGGATCGGTCGAGCTGGCCCAACGGCTTGGCCTTCTCGATCACCAGATTTAACTCCGCTGGAGTTTTTCCTGTGGGGCCACGTTAAAGCCCAAGTGTATGAAACCCCCACAACAACAGCTGAAGACCTAAAGGAACGGATACGTGCAACATGTAGAGCCATCCCAGCAGCAACATTCGAACGGGTACTACATTCCACAACGTCACGGGCACAAGCATGCCGCACTGAGATGGGACACCATTTCGAGCACCTTCTTGATTGATTTCCATCTTATTTTTATTCCACACAAACGTGATGGTCCAAGTTGGGCCCTTACCCCCCCCCCCCCTCTTTGTTGGTCAAAATTAATTCTCCATTTCTGACTCAATAGTAGAGGTTACGAAAACAGCCTTCAAGTTGCAAGTTTGCAGCTTTTGCAGTTGTTTACAAAGTTATTTACAATTAATTTATTTACAAGTTCGTTACAGTTATGTACGCCCATGTTATTTGTTTAGAACCCACTAATAACATGTCTTACCACTTACCACACCCGTTGGTTCTGAACAATAAAATGGTGACAGAAACATTGTTCAAATTTCACGCAATGGTCACGCAATGAAATACACAAAACTGGCTAATACCCGTAAAACAACAAACAAACATGAAATAAACAGCGTTGGGATAACTGTGTACAACAGACCAGAGATGCTAGCTGGTCACTGCCTTCTAACCTTTCCATTTGCTTCACTGCTTGACAAGTAGCTCTTGCAGTGAAGTTTATGTGCAAAAAGGGTATTTTGCATATACCTCTGGCGTTTCTACATGGATTTCCATTCTGTTTCTTGGGTTGGCAGTTTTTAATGATTACCTACAACTTTCAAATTTGCACTGATGGTCTAAGATGCTTCCTTTAGAAGTTATAAATAGACATAAATCGCTGGAAATAATACTAAGGAAAATTGAAAATTTAGCCAACAGCGAAAATCAAACACTAGAAATAACGTAGTTCAGTAAGCCACCTTTATGCTCTTACGTTTCGTCGGAGTGGCATGACCCGGATTCGAACCAGCTACCCAGTTCGCCCCCAGATCACTTGCATAGCGCCTTAGTCGCTATGGCCACATCCTCAACTGGCATAAAGATAACTCACTGAACCCGTTATTAAGGTCACAACTGTGACCAGGGCTCCATTCGACCGAAATTCACTCGGCCATAGTCATAGTCGCTGTTGGCTTAATTTTCAATTTTCCTTTAGAAGTTAGCAACGCGATGACCTTGATGGAGGTCTTCAAGGTCATCGTCTTTACACTCATCTGAATCCCCGCTGTTTACTCATTATTACTATAAACTTGTTTTCAGGATATTTGACACCATTTAGGATATATTCAGGTAGGCCCGACTTTTGGACCATGAACCAAATTTATGTATCCATTGTTGAGCTCTGCTTTGTTTGAAAGCAACAATGACCACGCTGGTAACAATGCTCTTTCCAGAATGAGACGTAGATATGGGAGGTGGTGTATTCCAAAACCAGTCGAGGTTAGCATAACAATGGCAAACCTGCTATGGTTTGTTTAGAATACACCACCTCCCATAGCTAACGTCTCATCCTACAAATAGCATTGTTACAAGCGTGGTCGTTGTTGCTTTCGAACAAAAAAGGATTTAACGAGCGTTAATCACTATTGGTTATCTGCTCTAAGGCCCTATGTCTGCAACAACCAGATTCCCAGGTGGTCACCCACCCAAGTATCAATCCAGCCCAATGCTGCTTAACTTCGGGGATCTGACGAGAACCGGCGTTTCCAGCACTGCAAGGCCGCAGACAAAGCCGAGTTCAACAATGCGTATACACAATTTCGGCTCACCCCTGTATGTAGATAGTTAACCACCAAGCTACACCATGGAGACTTCCATCTCGAAATTTGGCACCAGGATCTCTCGCAAATTTTTTCACATCATGGGATTCGAAACGGAGGACTGGAATTTCTTATAATTTCGTACTTCTCCAGGATCAACGGACGTTTCATCGCAATGGGAGCCCGACTGGGCTTTGCATATTAATTCCTCTTATTGCTTATTATTTAAGTTTGAGTATACCAGGATTGCTGCTTTGAGAATTTGACTACCATACCAATTTATTCTTCTCTGGTTGTGAAGCCCGTTACGAAGATGACTGATCGGGAAGTAAAGCTGCGGTGATATGGGGAAGTAAGCTGCGGTGAAATAGTGAAATAATGCAGGTTCTTGAAGCCGGCCAATTGCACCAAGGTGGCTTCGGTCGCTCAATCATTGCATCCTCTGATTCATTTCACCATCCTTCATTCATTTCCATAACCAGGGAGCACAAGGCGTGTTTCACGTCCTGTGGCCTGGTCTTTTGTTTTTTTTGCACGGAATCCTATTGCGCATTTTTGTGTGTCTTAATTTAAAGCCGTGTAGTAGGTTTTACATCTGTTGTTGCCCTCCCCATCCTCCTACATTCCCCATTCCTATGATTGATCCTCCCTACTTTTTCATTTTTGTACTGAATTTTACTGCATTCTCCTCCCTCTCTCATCTATTTCCCTCTTCTCTTGCCCCCTCCCCTCCTAATTCTCTCTCAACAACTCCTCCTTCCTCCTACCACACTCCACCGGCTCTTTACCTGCTCTCTTCTCCGTTGCTCCGTCTGTCCACCTTTGTTTCTCACTCCCTCTCTTTCACCTTCTCTTCCTTAATATCTTCTTCTCCACTTCACCCTCTCCTTTCCTCTCCTCCCCACCCACATCATTATCTTCTTTTTGAGCCCCGTAATTGTGCTCCCTTCATAATTTTTTTCCTTACTCCTTATCCTTTTTCCTCCGACGTAGGCCTATACTTATTTTTCTGCCTTCTCACGCAAGCCTTAATACGTTACTTTATGAAACCAAGAACAAAGCAACAGGGAGAAGACATTTCGAAACAACGAAGTACATTTACATGGCGTTTCAACAACTTGCTTTATTATACTGCACGGTATTGTTGTTTGGAGCATTGTTGTTACAGCATTGCTTCAACATTGTTTTTTTGGGAAAAGACATTGTCGTTTTTAGCATTATTAAATCATTGTTTAATCTTACATGTTTGATAGGTTTTTATATCTAGACACACGCTTGTGCGTCGCTGCCAAGAAGATGACATTTAATTGTTGCTTGAGCCACCTGGTGATACTTAGCTATAGAAAAAGCAAAATTTTTTTTCACGTATTCAATGCATACCTTGTTGTTATGCATGAGATGGGTTGCGCATATGAAGTGGAATTTTTAATGGAGAATACTTGAGTAACATGGGACGATGTACTCCTCTGCTAAACACAAACATGTTTCTCAAAATTGTATAGCCTCTTGTTCTCTCAATAGAGGGCACTAAATCGATGGTTAAGGTGCCTCCTTCCATTTTAATAACTTTTTCACTTTTATAAAGGTAATAACTTATTGATTATTATTATTAATATTATTATTATTAACCCATTACAAAAAATTACTATAGCAATAAATATAAAAATTGCAACATTGAAAAAATAAGTAGATTTCGAAACCAAGCAAATCGTTATGAAATACCAAGATGGTTTAATAAATATGGAATAAGAAATAAAAGTTTTTACATACCAAAGATTTTTAATAGATTACCGAAACAATTGATTGACTATGATAGTATCACAAAATTAAAACCAGAATTAAATAAATTTCTTCTCAGTGAATTATAGATTATCTCATGTAAATAAAATACACAACGAAATAGCAACACAGGGTATAATATATTCAAGTTAAACATTCTCTCTTATAACTGTAATCTATGTAAAACTTATAGCTTCTTTTAAATGTACAGGAGTTGATAAACTAAATTAATTGTATTAATAATTTAACATTGTGAAAATTGTAAATCTACTTATTGTTATTTATTTTGTATATGTATTGATGTTTTTTTGCAGCTCACGCAAGTTTCACGTAAACTTCGAGCAATGTTTTGGCAAATAAATATTATTATTATTATTATTATTATTATTATTATTATTATAAAAAAACTAAAGCACTGTATGACAAATAATAAATCAAATGCTATATAGTATAATATTTTAATAGGAGATATCAATATAGATATATTAAAAAACCCTGAAAATGTTGAAGACAAGCACGAACAAAATTTAGTAGATAACTATGAGAATACATTAGCAAAATTAGGATATGAAAAAAAGATAGATTCCCCAACTAGAGAAGAAATTGTCACAAAAAAAGGACAGAATTATGTGCAAAGGTCTTGTATCGATCACATTTACATCAAAACCGATAAAGGAGAAACCAGAGGAGGAACATTAACAGAAAAAATTGCAGATCATTACTTTACTATGTGTTGTACTGCTTGTAAAACCTCTACTGAGGCTTTTGATATCCCACCTTCTTCGGGAACTGTTGATTTCTCTTTGACTTCGGTTGAAGAGGCGCTACTTAACCTCAAGGAGGACATTTCCAGCGGCCCTGACGAGCTCCCTGCTTTTTTCCTGAAAAGTTGTGCTACTTCCCTGGCCTTGCCTTTTTTTTATTATCTTCTCTACCTCTGTTCGTAGCTGCACTTTCCCCACTTGTTGGAAAGATGCTAATATCGTGCCCATCTTCAAAAGTGGATCTCAGTTAGAGGTTAAGAATTACAGACCTGTCAGCTTGTTTTCAGTGGCCTCTAAAGTTCTTGAACGCTTTATCTACAACAAGTTAATCGCTCAGTGTAATGAACTCAGCATTATCCATGAATCACAATATGGCTTCCTATCTGGACGATCGTGCCTCACCAACCTTCTCTACACCTATGATAACATCAACACGCTCATTGACAAGGGAATACCTTGCGACCTTATTTTCCTTGATTTCAGTAAAGCTTTTGATTCTGTTCAACACTGCACTCTTATTAACAAAATACTTTCCTTTGGAATTTCTAAACCCACTGTCACTTGGATTTTGTCTTACCTTTCTGAACGTAGACAGCGTGTCATTCTCAGGGGTTCGCACGCGCCTTGGAAACTTGTTCATAGTGGTGTTCCACAGGGGTCAGTGATTGGTCCTTTACTTTTTAATATTTTTATGTCTGATCTTTCAGCCAAACTTGGTGCTAACAATACTAGTTACGCTGATGACTTCAAACTGTTTGGTCCCACCTTTGACAGATCTCTGGAAGTTGCTCTCGAGTACGTTCAGTCGTGGACCATGGAAAACTTTCTTTCACTTAACCCAGCAAAATGCACCGTTTTACATTTTGGGTTAAACAATCCACACAAAGTTTATTGTATTTCCGATGTGCCACTTTCTGCCAGTTCTTCTAACCGTGACCTTGGTATCACTATTGACGACAAACTGAAGTTTGACACCAATGCCGACGTGGCTACTCGTAAAGCTTTTCGTATGGCTCATTATGTTTTTAAAAAGTTTTCTTTTCTTGATACTGCTTCTTTTGCCTTGTTGTACAAGACCTTTGTGAGACCCGTTCTAGATTACTGCTCGCAAATTTGCAGACCTTTTTATGCTGCGCATTTCGACAAACTTGAAAATTGCCAACGTAAACTAACGAAGTGGTGTTCCTCCATTCGTCACCTTCCGTACTATGAACGACTCAAACAGCTCAATATTCCTTCACTTCGTGAGAGGTTTGATAGGGGTGACCTCATTCTTACCTATCAGCTTCTTTCGGGTTCCTTCTCTATAATAACCCTTCCAGTTTTTTTTATTCGTAATTGCAACAATAACCGAGGCCACAGCTTTAAATTGCAGGGTCTTGTTTCGAGACTTAACTGCCGGCAATTCTTTTTCACCGAAAGGATTGTTAGCCCTTGGAACTCTCTCCCGGAGCACATTGTATCGGCTTCAACTCTTAACAGCTTCAAGGCTCGACTTGACTTTTGGAAGCAGTGATCTGCTTTGGGTTTTTTTTTTGGGGGGGGGGGGGGCTGGGTGCTTCATAAGCCTTGGCTTTGCACCGTCTTTAATCTAATCTAATCTAATCTTGGATCTAGAATCCTTGGAAAGGCAATAACAAATTAAAGACAATAAGGAAATTTGAAGAAGGTGATACAATTACTTATAAACATAATAACATTATAAAAGTAATGAATGAAATTAACTGGAGTATACTTACAACTATTAATGTGTCCAGAAAAAATATTTGAGGAAATTATTAGCAAAATAGATAATATATACAAAAAAAACATCATTAAAAAAAAAGACCCAAAGAAAATAGATTATAGAAAGAGAAAAGAATGGATTACAAATGAAATTATAGAAAAAATAGAACATAAAAATACATTATGGAATAAAATAAGGAAAGCACATGATGTAGATGAAGAGATGATAAATAAATATAAACAAGAGAAAAAGGAAATAAATAAAATGATTAAAGTATGCAAACAAATATATTATGGAGAGAAATTAGAAACCTTACAACAAGATAAAAAGAAAACAATCTGGGATGTAATACATGAAGTAACTGGAAAACAAAAGAGAGATAATATTGATGAATGCATAATGAAAACTTTTAAAGAGCAAGACGTCATGGAAATAGTAATTGATTTTAATAATAATTTTGCTAAACAAGTGCCGGATCTGAAGGAATGTTTTAAAATGGAACATGAAGAGTACAAAAAAGGAAGATTAAGCAAAAAAATTAGAAATAAAAAAGATAAAACACAGAAAAACAAACAAAAAACAATGTACATTGAATACACAAACGAAACAGAAATAGTGACAATAATAAATGAATTAAAAAATACAAAAGCAACAGGAATTGATAATATTCAAACAGAACATATAAAACAAACTAAAGATAATACAGCAAAAGCGTTGAATGTATTAATAAATAAAATGATTGAAAAAGAAATCTGGCCCGAGATGTTAAAAATACAAGTTATACGACCAGTGCACAAAAAAGGACCCAAAACAGATAAAAATAATTACAGACCCATTGCATTACTTTCAATTATTGGCAAAATAATTGAAAAATTCTTTGCTGTTAAGATAAGAAATTTTTTAGAAAAAGTACAAATCTTATCAAAATTCCAATATGGATACACAAAAAAGAAAAGCACTACTGACTTGCTGGTAGATTTGAATGAAATTGTTACAAATGCACTGAATGACGGGAAATACGTGGGAGTCATTTTAATAGATCTGCAAAAAGCATTCGACACGTTTGATAAAAAAATTCTGTTAAAAAAATGTGAAAAAATTGGACTAAGGGGTAAAATTTATAACATAATAAAGAGCTACTTAGAAAATAGGAAAACTACTGTTCAGGTAAGAGGAAAATATAGTAATCGAATTACAACTAATTTCGGAGTGCCACAAGGTTCTGTAATGGGACCACTTTTATATTTAATTCACACAAATGATATTCTAGAGAACATAGATAAAACCCAAATTTTACTTTACGCAGATGACACAATAATGATTTCTATAAATTATAATTATGAAGAAATGATTACAAATTTACAAAATGATTTTAATAAATTAAATGATTGGTTTATTGTGAACGAACTATTCATAAGTAAAGAAAAAACAATACAAATTGATATCAGAGTACCAAAAATGAATAAGTTTAAAGAAAAATGGATCATAAAACATTATGGTAATTGTATAAACCTGGAAGCAAATAATAAAAACATTAAATGCAAAAAGGAATGCACAGTGCTAGAAAAAAGAAACACAGCAAGATACTTAGGCATGGAAATAGATTCAAACTGGAGCTTCAAAAGCCATATCTTGAACGTAATAACAAAACTAAGACAAACACTTCCGAAGATCTACCAATTAAAGAAGATATTAAACACAAAAAACAAGAAAATACTTTATGATGCATGGATAGAGAGTATACTTAGATATGGAATTGAAATATATGGATTTGCAGCAGACTATCACAAACACAAAATAAAATAGTCAAAATACTCGTTGGCGAAAATAAAAACACAAAAACTAAAGATATCTTTAAAGAAAATAAAATTTTCAAGATAATAGAACTACGAGATTATATAATAGTAAAAAAAAAATATTACACAAATTTATTTAAAAACAGCAGAATAAGCAATATCGAAAGAGCAAGAAACATGAATCCATCTTACATTTTACCAAGATGGAATAATACATACGGAAAAAGAAATAAGAAATGGTACATTCCAAATATATTTAATAAAATGCCAAAAAATATGCTGGACTTTCCTAATATAAAGGAAATTTATTATTTATTTATTTATTTATTTATTTATTATTTGAATAATAAAGGAAATTAAAGCTAAGAGAAATGTGGACCTAATTACTTATAAAACATGATATTACAAGAAAAATACTAAATATTTGTAAAACTCTGTGAAATATTAGATTAACCATTATTTATTAATTTGTTATTTATTTATTTTTTGTATATAATAAGATGTAAAATAAGAAAAACGGACGCAACTCATTGTGCAATGTTGAGTATATTTAAAAGAAATGAATAAGATGTCTTTGAAATCTCACACAAGCTGTTTTTAACAGCTTCGAGCAACTCATTTGTATATTGTAGTAAAAAAAAAATTATTATTATTATTATTATTATTATAGAGACAAAGCCATGGTCCTTTGGGGAGAACTATTTGAAAGAAAAATAATAAAGTATTTGGCGCGAAGCGAGTGAGCTCTTCTACACGTCAATCATTTCATAAATTTCCTTATAAAGTGCTGAAGTAATCAACATGATTTTTGGTACGGACTATTTTACGTAAAAAAAAAAACAAAAAAAAATTGTCAGTAGTTACACGTGGGATGTCTAATTCCGGACAGAAAGTTTAAGCCCAGCATTAATATCTTCTTAATTATGTTAATTATGATTTTGCGTTGTATTCTGCAGATTTTAATTCCAACCATCGCAATTTTTCCAGTATGCGACGAACTACTGCAATACATTGCGATTGCTCGTGAATTTTGGTCCATACATAAAATACTGTAATTTTTTTTTTAATTTAATCGTCTGTCTGTTTTAATTAATTATACAATTCATTCTCGTTTTCGTCTACAATTGCTTTATCTGTATCTTATCTATACATCTATCAAAGCGTCAGAAACTAACGATTAGCAATCCTATATCGTTTCACTTTATCAAGCGAACGGACACAGCGTAAGACCTGGTTCACACCGCCACGACATGTGCGACTTAAATCACTGCTCGAAAAAAAATTAAAGTTTTGCAAAATTATTTAGTTCTGCCACAGTAAAACAGACAAAAAAAAATTAGGTTCCTCAACAATAAAAAGTTTTACAAAAAAATTGAAGTTTTTAAAAAAAATTAAAGTTTCACAAAATATTATAGATTCAAAAATCAATTTTTTTTTAGTATAATTTTTTTTTGTAACTGTGATTTTTTGCAAAACTATTTTTTTTTGCAAACCTTACATTTTTTGTAAAACTTTAAACTTTCTATTGAGGAACCTATCTATTAAGGAACCTATTTTTTCTTATATGTTTTACTCGGGCAGAACTAAAATTGCTTGCAAACATTTTTTTCCGAGCAGTGAATTATGTCGCACTTGACGCCCCCCCCCGCCCCCCAATACATCTAAATCAAGTAGCAGCGGCGCGTTTTGTAGAACTTTAATGTTTTTGTAAAACTTTTTATTGGTGAGGAACTTGATTTTTTTGGTCTATTTTATTCCTGCAGAACTACATTTTTTTGCAAGACTAACTTTTTTCGAGCAGTAACTCATGTCGCGCATGGTGGCTCATACATTAGAATGCACCACACAGATGCAGTAAAGGGGGGGGGGATGAACTATTTCAACAAACTGAGGAGGTGTCATAGTCTGTGTTGTTAAGTTTAGTAAACAGTTACCTACTTGTTACTATTTATTTATTTTTAATTCTCTTCAACTAATTCCAGCATTATGACCAGTACTAACGGTGAAGGTGCTCGTTACAGCCATGATGCTCTTAAAAGACAAACGAGCGCAGGCTATCGCGGTTCAGTTCCGGCTCAGTCTCTGTATGGCTTAATGTGTACAGTGAAGCTTGCAATTGCCGTGACCTTGAACAACTGAGCCTTAGCAAGCCTACAAGGTCCGTGATTGAGTTATTGGTTTTGCAGATATTCGGCAATTTGCAAATGAGCGCCACCGTAGTGCGTGTCATGCGAAGTCATTAAAGACAGACAATATTAGTATGTCTGTGTACGTCAAACTATTTCAAGCGAAGGAAGGTTTCTTAAAAAAAACCCACTTCGCAGAAGCACGTGTCGCCTCTGTTGTCGGACTCATTTTTTTTTTTTAATTTTATTTTAAGGTACTTAAGAATATCAGAAAGAACTGTGGCCTTAAACAAGCTCAAATTAAGAATCTTGCTATTATGTGCGAGGCGTATTGGAGTCCCGCAAGCATTTTATGAGTGGCTACGTCCTCCTCGAGAGGGCGGTGTTAATCGACGGCCGCCATTGTTTTTTTTAACCATCTTGGATATCAAAAAGGCACGCTACTACCAAAAAACTTACAATCGATTATCTGCGTTCGTTCTGCAGCGATAGGCCGCAGACACTTTAACTACAAGTATGCATCCTTTGCTTTTAACAATGAAATATTGTTGTGGTTGATGATATTTTGTGACCAATCCATTGTAACCCCTGTATTTTATCATGCTGGAAAAATGTTTGGCTTGTTACTAAGTAGTTTGATTTGAAGGTTTTATAAATTGTATCCGGGCGCGTGACCACGGGTCCAGGCCACCTGAGAGTGAACGAATTTCTGAACCTGAATGTTTGCCTTGAATCTTTTTCTTCCCCACCCCACCCGAAACAATAAATCGACGCCTACCCGCCTCGCAGAAGTGCCAGCCGCCTCTGTTGTCGGATTCTTTTTTTTTTTTTAAAGGTACTTAAAATAGCAGAAAGAACTATGTTCCTTAAACAAGCTCAAATTAAGAATCTTGCTAGCTATACGTACGCATGCTTTGTTTCAACAGTGAAACAGTGTTATGGTTGACATTTTGTGAGCAATCTATTATAACCCCTCGTGCTGGACGAAAATTTAACTTGAGTTTTTAGCGTTTAACTTCACTTCCCTCCTGATCCTCCCGACCGACCCACTCCCGCATCAATCGTCACTTTTGAATGCCATTTAGGCTTTTTATTAAGAATATTTTTCCTTAACCCTATAGTCCCAACTTCAACTCAACCCTGACCCAGCCAATGCTTGCGTGAGCAGCATCCCGACCTTTTTAGAGCCTACTATTTCAATTAATAACCATTTAAACTGATTTTTTTTTCAATTGGCTTTTAGCCAAATCTTGAACAAGCCGACCATTCCTCTTACGCACTTTTGTGACCGAAACCCGCAATTCAGGAGAGCAAATAAATCAACCATGGTCTAAACCCACTTTTTGGGTAACATTATTCCACCACAGGTTTACAGGGTATACGCGGACCATAGGCACTGGACAATTAGGCACCGGACACATAAGCACCCCAATTTTGGCTCTGGACAAAGCACGAACAGGCACTCAGACATTATAGACACCGGACAAATGGGCACTAAGTTTTTTAATTCAACCCCAAAGATTTCTTTCATTTCGACCGGTGGAGTTAGTGACAATTGTGCCAGCTTTCTCTCCATCCCTCCTAAAGCCCAGATTAAAACGAACGAGCCCAAAATATGGTTGTGAGCCCATGGCATTTTAAAAGGTCAACAGAAACCTCAAATTTGACACAAGAGTTATTTTGAATTTTTGTTTGTTTTTCCATACATGTAGCCAGCACAGCTGTGGCTTTGTCTATGCCATGTAAGTCACCAAATTAAAACAAACAACGTTGAAAGTAGACAATCAGCAGATTTTCTTGATTTTTAATGAACGGCTTAAGCCTGTGTGCATTTCTAAAAGGTGAATCGAACCTCGAATTTTGTCAATACAGCATTCTAGTATTTTTTTTTTTTTCGTGTATGTTAAGAATCTGTTTCCGATGTGTGACGCTCGATTTGAGGTTTGTGTGAAAGGAAAAAAACTGTGGAAAGTAGGGCTAGGCAAGAGTTTTGGTCACTTGATCAATGGTGTCAGTAGAAACTGAGTGGTTCTCACAAAAACTTGAAACGAACCTCGAAATTAGCAGTGAGAATTACGAGAACAATTTCGACAAATAGTACAAGAATTGGAGTAACAGGAACTGTCGTGTGCTCCTTGATAACTAAATAAAAGAATTTACTGTGAATATTTGAAAAAAAAAATCCATGCATTTACCGTGGTTCGAATACATTACTCCACCAGGTAGAGGGTTTGTTGAGAGAAGCCCTTGTATAAGATAAGCTGCTCATGTTTTGTCTAATTCGGATGGATTGCCCTTAAATTGGGGGGATGGTGGAAGGAAAAAAGTTCGCCATAAAATATGTTCATACAGTTCAAAACTGCTAAAGATTTGTTGGCATCTCTATTACACTAGCATCCCCGATGTTACGTGTTAGTCGCAGCGAGTGCAGCAGCACGAGCGAAGCAGCGTAATTAGGAACATAATTAATTGGCCACAAAAAATTTCGGGGTAAATGCGAAAATCTTCCCTCCCCCCCCCCTCCCTACCCATCGATCCCACATGAATAGGTGTCCCAGATTTAAAGCAAATGACACAGAATTTGATGGCAATCCATCCCAATTTTTAAAAATATAAAAAAAAAAACTTTAAGCCTATTTGTCCGGTGTCTGTATGTCTAAGTACCTATCTGTTCGGGTGCCTATGTTAGCGTCCGAATGCCTATTTGTCCAGTGCCTAAATTGGGGTGCCTATGTATGAACAGCTTAAGCCGAAGCCCAACACACGTGCGCATAACGTAAGATTAAGAAAAGCCCGATAAATTATATCTGATAAATTATATAAATTATAGATAAAAATGACGAGCGCAATCTGACTACAGAATAGCATTCTAATGTACTCTTATTGTTTGGATCTAGCGCCCAAAAAACGAAATGATTACATGAGTTTGATTAATGTAGGCAGATTGTGATCAATAAAGACAATGAAGGTAAACACAAAAGCCACGCCGTTTAATTGATAAGAACGTCCCAGTGTTAGCAATTAACGAAACCACGTATCTGTATGGCGACAATCTGTATTATCTAGACACACGTTAGCCGCCAAGTCGATGAGATGCGTCATATACAGCAGCGTATTTTTATACATTAGCTGGAGCCCGTGCTCTCACATGTGTTTGCCACGGAAGACGTCTGTGTATTTTTATGTGCGCCGGCTAACAAACGCTGATTTTCGTTCGCATCGCTCACTCAATCAGCGTCTTCCCTCACCTGGGTCTATGCATCTTAATTTGAATATTCCCACCGGTAATAAAGTAATCCACCCAACTCCAAAACTGGTAGAAAAACCCTCCAAGTTTCCAAAAACGGTCGGTCTTTGAAGGTAGTGATATCATTCAACCAGGGAAAGGTCGCCGAAATCAATCCTATTAGCCAAGTTAATCGCTCCGACTAATAGTTCGAAAGTTAAATGAAAACTTGAAGATTGCTACTCGCTGTAGCAATCTTCAAGTTTTCATTTAACGTCCAAAATATTATTGGGTGCGACTAACTTGGCTAAAAGGATTGACCTTGGCGGCCTTTCCCTGGTTGAATGATATCACTACCTTCAAAGGCCGACCGTTTTTTGAAACTTGGCGGTTTTTTCCTACCAGTTTTGGTTTTGGGTGGATATGACAACTTTCATTGGACTGTGAACGTACATAAGGTTACACCGTCTGTTTAAGTTGTTTCACTCCCATTTTTACACACGGTGGCTAACAATCGCTGAGTTCTTTCGTTTCGCTCACTCAATCAGCGCATCCCCTTCAGTTATTTTGTTTATCCCTGCACCTTCCCCTTAATCTACTATATTAATTACAAACAAAAATGTCAAATGTGCCGTAAAAAAGGGGGATATATGATTGAATTTTCACTTGTTAAAATGAACATGGATAAAAATTGATTTTTCATTGAAATAATAAAGTGTACAATTGAGAAAATTGCATCTGTTTAGGTGCTGTTGTGCTTTACGTTTTAAATATATGATTGGTAAAGCACAACAGCACCTAAACAGATGGAATTTTCTCAATTGTACATTTTTTATTTCAATGAAAAATCATCAATTTTTATCTTGTTACTTGTTTCTTTAATTAGAGTCTAAAAGGCCTCAAAGCCGTACACTCCAATTTATCCGTGTTCATTTCAACAAGTAAAAATTCAATCATATATCCTCCTTTTTTACGGCACACTTGACGTTTTTGTTTGTAATCCGTGTACCTTTTTTACAGCTATGGTGCACAAAGCTTTATGCATGCAGTCGAATGTTGCTGGCCACTTTGAAACAATTCACCTCAGCTCTGAAAGCCTGCATCTGCGAAATAAATACGGCATTCTATCGTTTCTAGCTGCCAATTTCGAGGCCGATGAAATTAACAATGTAGCTTAGTTTGGTTTAAATGTATCTAGACACACGCTAGTGTGTCGCGCCAAGTTAGGCAACAAACATCACAACAAACATCACATCAATTCAATTGTCGAGGTTGTAAACCATTGTAGCGCGACGCCATTGCGTCAGTGTCTTATATCTTGAAGCATAGTTGGGCACATTTCAGGTACTCGGGGAAAAATAATAATGCGGTACAAAGCTTAAATTGTGTTGAAATCGAGAGCAATGACCCACCTGACAAAAATTAACTCGTATTTGAATGCCAGCTATGCTGCTTTCAATGCAAAATCTGCCCCTCAATAACGTTGAAAATGTGTTACTAGTTAGCTAGATAGTCCGCACATCCCCATGTTAAATCCCATAGGGTGATTATTCATCGATTCCGAGATAACGGGAAGGCTTCCAGCTATGAAATTGGATGAATGGGTGCACTACAATACGAACTGCGTACTTTTTATGGTTTGGAGCCTGGGGGCGTAACATGGATGGCATGGGAGGGCGCGTAAGTACGAAAATATTGGTATAACCATTGTTAGTATTGTCGGCATCGTCTCTCATTAGACGGCCAAAGTTCCGACAATGAGAACGTGTCACTGACGTACGCGCCTAGGCACACACTAGTGTATAACAATAAATCTAAACAACGTTGCAAGGAATTGTATTCACGTCCAATTCACGAAAAATAAACCAAGCAAAATAAACAAAACTAAAAACTGATACGGAAACCACCAAGTTGAGAGTGGTTCGCCCCTTCAAAGGAGTGATATAAACACACCAAAACTAACTAAATACAACAAATTACAAGAAAATTAAAATTAAACCAAAAGCCAATAAAGAAATGACTAAGTTGAGAATGGTTCGGCCTATAGACAAAAGGTAGTAGCAAATTGTTAAAAACCAATTTCTTGTTGACGTGGCACTTTATTACACATCTGCACGGTAGTGGAGTTGAGTCTAATACACAATTTAAAAAAAAGGACTGATATCATATCAAAAACCAAAACTGGTAAAAGGGGCCGCCAAGTTCCGAATGGTTCCGCCCTTCACAGGAGTGATATCAACACACCAAAACATTCGCCAACTTAAAAGCACCGAATAATACTTTGGACGTTAAATGAAAACTTGAACATTGCTACCGAAAGTAGCAATGTTCTAGTTTTCATTTAACCTTCGAATTATTAAGCGGTGCGATTAACTTGGTGAATGTTTTGGTGTGTTGATATCACTCCTTTGAAGGGCCGAACCATTCGGAACTTGGCGGCCTCTTTTACCAGTTTTGGTTTTTGATATGTATCGTTTAACTGAAACACGGATTCTTTCGTCAAATTTTATTAGAGTCCTTGGCACACAGCCGTACGCCCCTCCTAACCTAAAAATACACATTTAAGTACATCAAAAACTCAACCAACTTAATAGACATCATCTCTAACCAACAAACCCACACACCAGCGTGAACACCGTTACGCACAACTCCACAAGAACTCCAAGTTACACCAACCCCAACTTCACAACCATTCCAAGGTGCTCTAACCCCAACTCCACACTTTGGTACTCATGACAAGGCCGCCTTCTCTTTCCCATCCAGGGAAAGTTCCAGAGGCACACTGCTACAACTCTCCAACAGCAACACCTGACTAGAATAGTGCAACACTTGTACGGGTGTAGACTAAACACATGTCTTGCACATGGGCCCAAAAAACTACAGCACACAGCACAGCTTGCCCGCCTTCTCTTTCCCGTTTAGGGGAAGTTCCAGCGGCAAACTTCCACGACACGCTGGCCACAGCATCAGTTGACCAGTTGACTATAGGTGACGGTGAGAATCTCACGAGCAAATGCTACGCTGCGACCCCCGTTGCCCTGCAAAACCTGGCTATACAACGTAACCGGCTGAGAGCTTGCTTGCCTGCCGACAGTAACTGATGAAACGTTGGGGCTGCTCGTAAGTACCTGGATATAGAGACACGACAGCGCGCATACAAGGGGCACATCACAATGAAATGTTCCGGCATAACCTCGACCTTACACATAGGGCACAGGGGAGAAGCAACCCACGCAAAACGAAATTGATGACCCTGTAATAGGGAGTGGCCTGTTTGCAATCTCGAAAGCACTCTCGCTTCAGCATACCGTAACTTGTATAGGACAGAACGCCCACTACAGATTGGTTGAATCTGAAACAGCACTCTGCCCTTGTCAAGAGTTGCCCACTCCCCTTGCCATCGCCGCAAGAGTCACTGGTGGAGTAAGGGCCTCATAGTGGCTACAGACACAACCTGAGAAACTGGTGACACATCAAGTGCAACCGCTTCACGCGCAAGTCCATTTCCCGCTACACCATTATGCCCCTGTATCCACCGCAAAACAACGATCCCGCGATGTAGGGCAGACCACAACTTCCAGCCAATGGTGTAGACAATCGGGTCAGTGACAGTAAGGCTCTGAAAAGCCTCACGTAGACGGCCTACACAGGCTAGCGAATCTGTCACAACAGCAAAGGATGACAACTCCAAATCAAGCGCTACATCCAACGCTACCGATATTGCAGCCATCTCACACATCGTGCTTGAGGAGACTGTCTGCATACTCCTCCTGAAAGTTACCTTCAGGGCAGGTACACAGACACCCAGTCCACCGCGCTGCATGGCAGGGACAAACAAGGCATCGCAATATACCTCACAATCAACACTTACATTGGGATTCTTTCATTTCGCCCTTCACCTATCGACTTTTTAGCAAAGACATACCACGTGCACGAAGAACGGATATGGAGTTTGCAGGGCGGCATTGTTCCCTATTCACCATGGTTAAAACAATGTATAACAATCAAAATGATCGTTCAGGGACCTGTAACTCCGGAATGGCTCGACCAATCGAAAAAGCGTTCTCTGTGAGGATAAAGCCTAGGGAAATTTCTGGCTTAGATCATGTTACAGATTTTAGGTAGGTGCAGTAGTTTTTTTCTGAAACCGTGTCACACAAGAAGAAGAAGAACAACAACAACAACAAGTGAACAGTTTTCAAATTTTCGTGTGGCTCCGTACGTTTACTCGTGCTCGGAATTGCATAAAAGTTGGCGTAAAGTTTGGAAAAGTTGCTATCTACTATCTGACCAAGTTTGGTCGAAATATATTGAATAGAAACGGAGAAATTAAAAGTTTTAATTTTGCTGGAGAGAGGACTTCAATCATACATATACATGATATCGTGAGCTCTCAATGATCAGCAGCAGCCAACAATTAAAGTATACCGTTACAATTAAAATGAATGTGTGTTTCATGTTTATGTTTATTGAGCCTAATAGGTCATTACACCATTCGCTCACTCTAAAGCTAAACTTACACTACTTAAACCTACCAACCAGACAGACATTAAACAACCGAGCAACGCCCGAGCAATCCCGGTCGCACCCTGGAAGCGAGGCGAGCAATCAGTGATGCGTTACCTTAAGAAAAAAAAAAGAAAAAAAACACGATCTGGAAGTCACCCGAGCCGTCCCGTATTCCTGCAAAACCTGACAATAACCCTAAGAATGTGCCTCGCTGACCCAAGATGAGCTGGGACCCCAAAAGCACTGAGTAACTGAATATCGCCTCGAGTTAAAAGAGAGCACCGGTACTTAGCCCAGAGTGGGCAAGAGAACAGAAAATGCCGAACGGTTTCCTCCCATTACCACAGGCGCACTCCACCCTATGCTATACAGATGGGCACGGAGCTGAACGTGCCCAGTTCCTAGACACCAAACCCGCGTCCTTACGCGAGGGACGACCCAGTGCAGTGGACGAGGACACAGTAGGGTGTATTTCAAACAAGGTACGCCCTGTTGCACCCCTCTCCCATCTGCTTTGCCACTCTCTCCTTGCTAATTCAACGACAACTGGACACAGATCTTTGTAGCCCAAAGGGAACCGAATTGGAGCAGACCTACACTGGTACCCAACCTTAGCCTGCCCATCTGCTGCCTCGTTTCCTGTGACACCTGAGTGGCCAGGAACCCACACCAAACAAACGCTGACACCAATCTGCACAGCCAAGAACAAATTCCACCCGATTTCTGTAATAATCGGATGGGAAACCTCCATGTGTTTCATTCTTCGTGCACGTGTGATGTCTTTGCTACGGTACATAACAATTCTTGGTGCACGTGTTATGTATTTCAAACTTTCATCTAAAACAGTTCATACTTAATGGGTAAAATGAAACACCCCGTGTTAACCCGTATAATTTTAAACCAACTAAGCTACTTTCTTAATTTCGAGGCCAGTTGGCAGCTATTAACGATAAAATAGTCCATTTGCTTCGTAGATTTAGGCTTTCTGAGCTAAGCTGAATTGTTTCAAAGCGAGCAGCAACAATCATTGCGTGCGAGATCATTCATACTCAAAAGGGTTTAAGGGTTTCAAAGGGTTTAACGAGCGTTAACAATCGGTAAATGAAAAACAATTATATTTGCAACAAATTATAACGACAATGTACCTCATTTGTTTGTGGAGTGTGCCATTGTCGACGTTTTGACTTTCGCTGATGAGCGGACTTACT
>JAHWFP010004733.1:0-19862 GCA_023313725.1 Lithobius niger | reverse complement strand
GGGGGGGGGGGAGGGTGGATACATTAAAACCAAAGCCCAAACACCTAAGGTGCCGGGAAGATACAAACCCCACACTGGGCACTGGGAGGGTCTGGCAGGGGGGTGCAGTTTGGTGTCGGGGGGTGTTGGGGGCACGGAAGTGCGTAGAGGTGTACGGGAGGGGGGGGGGGTGGAATTGACACCGCCAGTTACTTTCACAACACGATAAAACACCGGGAGAAGCTGAGTTCGGGAAATTCAATCATCGTGCACCATGCACGGGTCCAGCTAGTTTTTCAAAATTTCGTTCACATTTAGTCATGCAGAAACCCCCGAAGGTCGATGTTACTAAAACAGCAGAAAGCGAAGCATTTTATTTTTGGGTTATTAACAAAAACCCATTAGCTCGTGAATGCTCGTATTATTGCGTAACCATCATCCAACGTGTATCCCTTTATTCTTACGCAATCCACGGCAACGTTAATGTTTCTTTATTATGTCCTTCGTTACAGTTCAGTTTTTAGTTCGTCCAGGCTTTTACAATAAATTTAAGGACCAGTCTTGATTGTTCAAACCATTGTTGCTTAAAATCTTTGCTTGCAACTCCCCCCCCCCCCGAAGTTAAACAGCATTGGGCAGGATTGATACTTGGGTGGGTGGGAATCTGGCTGTTGCAGACATAGGGCCTTAGGGCTTCGGGCAGATGACCAGGAGTGGTTAACGCTCGTTAAACCCTTTAAACCCTTTTTTTGGTTGCAACTTGGAAAGGAAACGAAATTTCAATTCGCTGGTGGCGAATTTCAAAACCCTCCCAAGCATTTGTCCTGACCCCTACAACCCCCAAACCAACAAAAGGGCCATACTCAGATCACCATGCATCCGTGCTTCGTAGGCCTTCTCAATTTTGCGCTAGCCATGAGCAGTGAGTCTATGGGATTTAACATGGGGCCAGCGTCACTAGCTATTCAGTAACATAAAAATAACGTTATTGACGCATCTTTATGAATGGTGAGCACTATGAATGGTGAGCACTCAGCCTTTAACTTTCATTTTTTCTTTATCCCTGCACCTTCCACAATTACCACAATTTGAAAGATATCTGCCGCAGTTGCTTACAGTTAACAGACACATGTTTGCTAGTGAGGCCGCCTTTAGTAACAAACATTTTTTCAATAATGGCATGATCTATTGTTACTTGGCGGCGACACACTAGCGTGTGTCTTGATACACTGTTGTACTACAATGTCCAAACCTTTAGCTTGCCGGCTATGTCGTTATTCTTTATGATAGAGGCGAACAGTAAATAGCGTTTTCAATATTTAAACGAGTTGTACTAATCCTTTTATTTTAATAGTCTTCAACGACAGAACTTTAGCAAGCGGTTAATGCTTCATTCAGCGTGATGTGGCTTGACCAGTTTGTCAACCAGCGCGGCCCTGATTCGTCACCAGATTCCATGGGTTCATGTACTGTACGCTATTTTTTTTTCTACTTGGTTCTGGTTCGAACTTGTGTAAAATGACACAAGTGTTATATAACATTTTTTTGTAGAAGCGGAAAGGTTGCAGATTTGAAGTTTGTTGCGGAGTAAATGAATGGTCGTTTAAGCCATTATTTTCCTCAGTTTTTTTTCTTTTCTTTTGGTAGTGGGCATTTTCAAAGGGTTTCAAACAGTTTAACGAGCGTTATCACCATACTTTTTTAGTTTTCATTGTTATAAAACTCGACAATAAATCGGATACAGTATTGTTGTAAGTGTTACTTATTGGTACACTTTTACAGTTTCTATGCTATCCTGTCAGCGTTCATATTGTTATAAGTGTCACAATAAGTTACTTATTGGTACACTTATAACAATGAACAATAACGCCAACCTAAACGTTTTATCACGTAAGCAGAGACAAAAATAATTTCAAAGAAAAGAACAAAGAACAATACCGAACGGCTTCATAAAATAACGGGCTTGTTTGGTGTAAACGCTAACACGATTCTACATTAGTTTTTCATTTTGGCAACCAACATTTCAAGAACCTAACGGAAAATTTGACAATTTGAACTCGACATATCACACTCGCTGTGCAAAAAAATTTCACGTAAATATTTAGATAATGCACAAAATAAGAGTAAAGCTAGCCCCCCCCCCCCCCCTTTACCGGGGGGATTAATTAATATCCACATTACCTGGAGCATTATAGATATCGATTAATTTGAAAACTCACAAGTCAGGCTCCATATTGAAAACACGGAAGAATGATTCGACAAAGAAACGCGCCAGCGTAGTCTCGTGGTTATTGTTGTAATAACATTGTAGCGGCCATCGATTGTTGAACAACAGGAATTGTTGAACCAAGAAAAATGACATGAAACAACTCGAATCCATACCACAAATGGAAAAAAAGTATTTAAAGTATGGTGATAAATTAGTTATTGGCATACTTTTGCAAGAATGGTCCCTCATACGTGATTTATTGTGATGGTTTTGCTTCCTCGGGTCTTAACGCCTTGGCTAAGCCTCGGAAGAACAAAACTATCACAATAAACAACGTAGAGAGGGACCATGGTTGCAAAAGTATGCCAATAACCACTACTTAACCACTCCTGGTAATATGCCCGAAGCCCTAAGGCCCTATGTCTGCAACACCCAGATTCCCAGGCGGTCATTTTCAGTTTATTGGCAACAATCATTCCGATTACAATCATTCAATCACCTCATAATTGGTAGAGATTGTTGTAGTGCTTTGCGTGGTGCTTGGGCCCAGGCTTCGTTATAAAACTCTGTACTCTGTATACTCTGTGGCGCAGATAACCCGGTTTGGGTTCGAGCTCCCTAAAAGCCAAACAACAACAACACTGATCCTGATCCTGAGTGGCGTTATTCCTCCGTCAGTTAAAAGCCACATCTTCAGCCGCCTCTTTATCAGCAACAATCAATCTTTTAACAATTGGATGCCTTTAACAAATAGAAACGACTCGCCGTCTCGTTGTTGTTTGAATTTGGGTCTTGGCTATTGGTCCATTTTGTCACCCTGGCGGTTCCCCAACCCCATGTCTGATTCCGGATATCAGTTTCGATAAACCTTGTCCAGATTCCCGTGCTTCTGCATGCAAAGTGTGGTTTGGATAGTCCTTCTGGTTTTCGTGTGATGCGCGGTCTAAAACTACATCGGCGTGTGATCATAGCGGAGATTCGCTCAGCTCGGCCTCGCTCCGCTCCAATTATAAGTTTGAAATACATACCACGTGCACCAAGAACTGTTATGAGCCGCAGCAAAGACATCACACCTTCACAAAGACTGAAAAAAACCGTCACGTTTAATTGTAACGATGAAATTTAATTGTTGGCTGATAACTGTTGCTGATCCTTATCCTTGAGCGCTTACGGTATCATACACGGCGATTGAAGTCCTCTTTCCAGCAAAATTAAACCTATTAATTTCTCCGTTCCTATTCAATATATTTCCACCAAACTTGGCCAGATAGTAGATAGGTACGAAAGGTATATTTATGCCAACTTTTATCAATTTCCGTGCAAGAGTAAACGTAGGGAGCCACACGTAAATTTGAAAAGTGTTCACTTCTTGTTGTTGTTGCTGTTCTTGTGTGACACGGTTTCAGAAAAAACTACTGCACCTATACCTAAAATCTGAAACATGATCTAAGCCAGAAATTTTCTTGGGCTTCATCCTAACAGACACTACTTTTTTAATTACATTGTTTACATTACGGAGTTTACATTGTTTTAACCATTGTTTTAAATTGTAATAATTAGGGAATGCCGGTTTCATTCTTCGTGCATGTGTTATATCTTTGTTACATGGTTGATTGTTGAAGGGCAAAATGGCAGCCGATGTGGATGCTTTGCTAGGCGATCTGGTTATAGAAAAGATTTTGTCAAGCAGCGAAATCAACACCGGAGTAGTCTCGGCGGAGACGTTCGCACAGGTCATGGGCAGAGCTCGACAACACGGAATTTCGGAAGGAGATGTTAGGAAGTTTGGTGTCAGTGAAGAGGGTATTGACTGGAGTAACCAACATGACGGGAAGGGAGATGGACAATATGTTGACAATCAAATCCAGGCGAGTAAAGAGACTGAGAGAGAAGATGTGCTGCAAGCAGTAAACAAGCTATTCAGTGTGGCAGACAGAAGAGGTCCAGGTGAGCAGCATAGTGATAGAGGAGAATATGAGAATGATATGTCGACTCACTCGAGGAATCTAAGAGCCCTACGAAAACAATACGGAAACAAATGTGCAGATGCCGCTATCTGTTGTGATAGTGTGTGACCCTGTCAAAGGTCCCTTCCTCATGTCGCATGTGTTTTTAGCAGTAGAGCAAATAGTAGGAGCCGCAGAAATTGCTGCGGTTGGAGTGCTTTGTGGCGGTAGCGCGTTTGAAGTTGAACTAAAGACTCGTGCTGCAGAGCAATTACTGTTAAAAACCCAGGTTGTTATTGAAGGAGGAGTTGTGGAGGGCTACGATCTCCATGAGCAGACTGTTCAGGCGAGACTGCATTGGCTTCCGCGAAGCATCACTCCATATGAAGGTGATCTTGCATTCGGGAAGATTTGCGACACTAGAGAAACACTTTTTCAAAAGCCTCACGATCAGAGGGCGAGGGGTGGTGTGCGAGACAGCAGTGTGTCAAGTTTCCCTTCGGCTTAAAGACTCCATTTCCATTGACGATGTCCCTGACATAGTGATTGTTCGTGGAATCCCGTCTTTAGCTATTGTTGCTGATCGCGCGCCAAAGCGACTGCACTGCGGCATGCGCTGGCACTTCCGGCGAGCGTGTGCGAGCCGTGAATGTGCCACGTGCGGAGTGTGGAGGGATCCGCGACAGCTGTGCGAACATTTGGCGGCTGTAGTCCGAGAAGAAGAACGATGGCAGCAGAGAGAAGATGTAGTGAACAAGCGAGCGCGGTGTGGGCAAAACCAGAGTCGTGTGTCCCTGGGGCAGAGTGCCACAACAGAGCACACCCAAACTTGTGCCCCGGTTCAACACCATCCAGGTACTTCAGCTAAAAGTGGGCCAACCAAGTCTGGTAAGAGCTCTGCAGGAGAGGCGAAAGTGCAGCAAGAGCGATTATCTCAGTCTAGTGTGAGTCAAGAGAAGCTGATGAGCCAAGCATCAACGTGGTGGTAGGAGGAGAAAGGCAGGAAATCCCGGTGATGGAGATTTGCTTGGTACTAGTGTTGTGTGTGCGCAAGTCACTAGTGTGTGTTTGTCGGAGAGTTGTGAAGGTGATGATGTAATCAATCAAGGTGAGGCTCTGAGTGATGAATCTGAACCAACTGCAATAGCTGTGACAGCAGAGGATTCCACAGTGATTAGCCAGCAGAGTGTCAATGAAATAGTGTCTCCAGTTGCAGTGTCCTTTGATCCTACCCTAACATCGCCGACTGTAGCTGTAGATATAGTGCAGCCTGATGATGATGATGATGGTATGAGCGTTATGTTTTCCACTGGAATCTCACTCTTAGGTGTGATGGGGGGGGGGCGCCCCCAGACCATGGGTAGTGTTACTGCTGCGACCTGGGTTGTTTATGTTCTTGAGCAGTGCGCAATCAGTGTTTCGCGCCACTCACATTAGCTACTTATAATGCAAGGGGTTTACATGGGAAAATAGTTGAGGCAGAACAACTTCTGCGTCATGTTGATGTTCTTGGTGTACAGGAAGCTGGGGGCATGCAGGGGTTTGATGCTGCTGTGTTTCGTGCGGATTTTATACATACAGGGCACAAAGTTGGCATTTTCGTGTAGTGGTCTGTCCTGTATCTTCGTATTGTTTTACGCTACAGCGTTCCGGGCATCGATGCGTGTGCAATTAAGACATGGCATGCAACACAGTGGGTAACGGTTGAATTTTTGCATACGACTGGTAATCCTACTGTGGTAGAGTGGGACACGTGGTTTCGCCAGTTGGGGACTATCTATGTAGTTGGGGGCGACTTCAATGGGCATCTTTACGATTGAGGTGTGGTGCATGTTGATGCTAGGGGGCGCCGACTAGCAGCTGCTCTTGAGAGGAACTGTCTGAGTGTGCTGCATTCTGGTTCGCCGACATTTGTAAGGTGGCAAGGTGGTGTCATACAAGAATCAGTTCTTGATTTTTTTTGTGCACATCTGCTATAGCCTTGTCTTTTCATCCTGAAGTATCTGATGACCAACATTCTGCTGCGACCGCTGCCCGGCAGTGCTGCGCAGTCTCTGAAAACCAGGTGTCACCCCAAAGTAACAGTGGCACTTTTGCAGGTTGGATGTCGCAACATTTGCACCGTCGTGACCCTGTCTCTAGTGACAGAGTAGCTTGGATGGTCCAGCATCCTATCTGGTGGACTTGTGCTTGTCGCATTGCGGTACGTGATAGGCGTAAGGCTTATCGAAGGTGGAAGCATCGCTCTGATGAGGAACGCTGGCTTATTTACCGGGCACCTGCAGAAGAATCGAGGTTCATCATTCGGTACGAGAGACTGGCTTATATGATCGATTGTGCTCAAGAGTTGGTGCTGCTGTAGCAGTTATGCATGCATGGCGAGAGTTGCAGCATCAGGGCGCCAGAGTAGATGTCTCATGGGTCTATGACATGCGAACAGCAGCCAACTCCCGCTTGGTATTGAGAGGAGAAATATGGCTGATGCATTCAATGCGAGGTTCTCCAGTGTTTATGCGCTGCTGGCTGGTGACCCACCGATGAGGTGCCAAGCAGTTTTGCAGCCGTGGATTGATGATGTGCGGTGGGATAGTCAGGAATTTGCAGCTGCTCGTACTAGGTGCAAGAGCAGCAGCACCCCTGGTATTGATGGTGTGTCGTACCAGCAACTTAAAAGTTTGCCGTGTACTGCTACGGACAGCCTCCTCGGCCTCATGCAGGACGTTCTCAGTGGTGCAACTGTTCCGCCGACGTGGATGTTCGCTGTTTTGATACCAGTGCACAAGGCCGGCAGTGATAAGTCTAGTATTATTAACTATCGCCCAATCGCTCTTCTATCTTGCCTCGTAAGGTTTTTGAACGGATGTTGATATGCAGACTTGACTGGCACTTGGAGTATTACGGCTGTCTTGCGCCGGTTCTATTTGGGTATAGGCCAAATAGAAGTGCTCAAGACGCTGTTCTGTATCTCTTGACTAGTATACGTGAGGCGTGGATGCGAGGAGACATGGTTTTAGCTGTCTTTTTAGACATTAAGGCAGCATATGACACAGTCTCGATTGCTTGGGTTAGAGCGATCATGGAAAGGATGGGTGTTAGCCCGCTCCTCAGGGTTGCGATCCTAGCACTTTTAGGTAAGCGGAAGTTTGTTACCCGTTTTAACGGCCGTTGTTCTTCTGAAGCGCAAACAGAATGAGGCCTCCCACAAGGGAGTTGCCTCAGCCCAACTCTTTTTGCTCTTGCTATTAATGATGTCCTAGTAGAGCTAGGACTCTCGTCCAATGTTGTCTGCTATGCAGATGATATGGCTGTGTGGTTCGTTGGCAAGGATCTGTGTCTCCTTGCAGAGCATGCCCAGCGAGTGCTTGATTTGGTCACTCGGCGCTTAGCTGAGAGGGATCTCCTGCTGGCACCTGCTAAGCCCGAGGTTGTTGTGTGTACGAGGACTCGTGGTGCCTCTGACCAGATGCCGACTCTGGTAGTGGGTGGATTCCAAGTGAGGCTCAAACCTCATGTTAAGTATCTAGGGGTTCTCCTGGATGCAGAACTTTCTTGGAATGCACATGTCTCTAACCTACGCCAGAAAATTCAGTCGCGGACAGCGGTTCTCAAGGCACTTGTGGGTCGGACGTCAGCAACTCGCGATGCTCTGTCAGCCACCTACAGGACGTTTGTTTGTGCTTGTGCTTCTGGTTGTGTTGTGCATGGGCAAGGGGCAACTTGGGCAAGGGGAAAGGGGACCCTGTTGGTCAGATCCTGCTTGAGTACAGCAAGCTCACTGTGCATATAACATCGATGAAACAGTCTTTCACTTTTTGCTTGAATGCCTTTGTTGGTCTTCACAGCATCGTTGGGTGCTCGGTGTGGATTTAGACTCCCTTGTTGCTGTGCTGGGTATTCGTCTGCATGTGCCTTATGGAGGGCTCGAGGTTTGGAAGGTTCTGGGGGTTTCGTAGGGCAACTGATAGATTCAGGGATTTTGTTGCCTAACCCCAGCAGGCCAGCTTTAGCTTGCTTGCTTCCCTCCGTTTTGAAGGTTGTTGCGTACTGTAGTGATGTAGTTGCGTTGGCTATGTTGGTAATGCAGAGCTCCAGGGCTTGCCTGGGCGGCAGTTGTGTTGGGCGTGGGTAGTGTAAGCTAGTTTTTAAGTTGTAGAGTAGAGAGCATAGCGTTGGGGCTTACATTCTCTCGTAATAAAAATTGAATTGAATTGTTTCTAACTGTTACAGTGCATATCCGTTCTCATTGTCGGCCGCTCGCCCTGCCAAGAATGAACCCACAAACCCTGGCGTAACATATGCCGGTCTAGCTGATTTCCTCTGATTCAACTTGGCTCTAATAGTCAGCATTATTGCAGCAATATTGTGTTTCTAATTGTTAGACCGCACATCCGTTCTCATTGTCGGCCGCTCGCCCTTTTTCTTTGCTGCCGTGCCAAGAATGAACATGCTCTCCCTCTTGCTGATTGTTCCAGGGTACAGCTGATTAGCCGGCATTATTGAAGCGTGATTGCTTGCTTGCTTTGTTTAGTTTATAGATTGTTTAGCTGAATCATGGCGGATGATGTAGATGTGCTTCTTCAGGAACTTTACAGGGCAAAAGTTCTGTCCTCGTCGGACATCAACACAGGCCTTGTTGATGATGTGCTCTTCGAAGAGGTTCTTGTGGAGGTAGAAAGGCGTGGAATATCGAGGAAGGCTGTTGAACAGTACGGTTTGAGATCGCTTTCCAGTGTGGCTGATGCTGAGATTGATCAAGACGGCGGTCGTGGTGAAGATGTTCAAGAGGGTCGCAAGTCGGATGATCGTAAAGATGTACTACAAGCTGTGGAGAAAATGTTTACAGCGGCTGTGAAAAGTGGCAGTAAGCCTGTATCTGACTTGGTCCCTGGTGTTGTGCCTGGGCTGGGTGATGAGAGCAAGAACAATAGTCGCAAAATTGTTGCTCTCCAGAAACTGTGGCGGTAGCTTGTTATCAGCTGACCTAACCAGGTCACTTTTTCTGCTGTGCAGTGAGAAAGGGAAACCGTAACCCCTGACACAAATTTATCTCCATGTCGAAGCAGTGGTTGGTAAAAGAGAAGTGGAAGCTGTTGGTATCCTGAGGACAGGCTATGTGTTTGAAGTCACATTAGTGTCACCAGCTGCAAAGCGGAAGATTTTTGCAGCACAGTTGGTCATTAACGCTTGCCCTGTTGAAATCTATGGCTTACACGATCAGCCAGTTCATGCAAGGCTGCACTGGCTGCCACACAGTGTGACTCTGGCCGATGTGGCGGCTGCTTTTCGCGATTTTGCAACGACTCATGCATTTGAGCGATTAGTCATTCGAGGAGAAGAGGTGTGCAACACTGCAGTTCGCCTAGTTACGTTTTGAATAAAGCCGTTCCGGACCGTTAAAGACGTGCCTAATGTAAGTGTGGTTCGAGGTATGCCGTCGTTAGTGGTAGTTCCAGATCGTCCTCCACAATGTCTGAGGTGTAGGATGCGCAGCCACTTACGGTGCGTGTGCACGAGCCTCTACTGCACATCCTGCAGGGCCTACTACGTTCCACAGTGCTCTTGTGACCACCTGCGTGCTGCACTGCCGGAAGTGGCGGTAGATGCAAGAAAGTGTGCTGTTTCTGTTGAGAATGTGAGGCGTGCGAATGACAGTGCTGTGCTCAAAGCCCAGTTTTCTATTCTTGAAGTGTTGTCACCCACGGATGCAAACTCCCAGCAAGGAGCAACTGCTCTGGAGCCGAGTGCCTCATCGCTGAGCTCCAACATGCTAGAAAATATGGCTTCCGTTTCTGTTGTGCCGAGTGTTTCGTTGGTCACTAAGAGTGAAAAAGAGATTCGTCCCCAGTTAAATAAAAAAAAAAGGGGCAATCGTGCTCGTGCTTCGAATGGTCGACAAGAAAGTGCTTCTACTGTCGTAGGTGTAGAAAGTGATGTGTCCTTTAATAGGGCCGAGGAGGCCGACTCTGATCTGCAGGTCGTGTTGCAAAATGCTGTTGATAACCCTGATATTGGTCGAGATGCTGTTGCTGTGGCGAGTGAGATGGTAGTTGTCTGTCAACAGAAAGATCTAGTAAGTGATCATGATTACTGTAATGATGAAGCTCAAAGTGTAAGTGTTAATGATGAATTTTTGGGTGACCAAATGGTTTTAGCAGAAGATTTGGATGTTGGCGTCACAGATGTTGTTACAATAGGTTGTAGTACTAATGATGTGATGAGTAGTTTACTGCACGTCGGTAACGAAGTGGGGAAGGAGGGATGGGTTATAGCTGTGGCTTGTTAGGTTAGGTTGGCTGTACGCACTGTGCTCTCTTTTTCTTTCGGTCCCACAGTGTACTCCATTGCTTCCTGGAATGCCAAGATTATGGTGAACAAAACTCATGAGTTTGAGGAACTCCTTCAGCGTGTGCAGACTTTGGGAGTTCAGGAAACTGGCCGATATGTCTTTGAGGGCGCTGCTGCTCTTCGATGTGATTATGTCTCGAATGAGAAGACTGTTGGGATTTTTGTAAAATAGGCTGTACCGTACGTTGAGTGTCCAGTGTGAGTTGCTTTTCCAGATTTAGAGGTGTGCGCAATCAAGGTTTTTGTACTTGGAAAGTGGGTGACTGTTGTTGTGGTGCATGCCAAGTGCACACGCTCAGTCGGAGAGTGGTGCACTGGTTTCTACAATTCTCTCTTCCTCTTATGGTGTGTGGGGATTTCAACGCCCTTCACAATGACTGGGGCTCATATAGGGTTGATGCGAGTGGCAGGCGTCTCAGCGCTGCTATTGACCAGGGTGACCTGTGCATGGTCCAGGATGGAACGCCAACCTTTTCACGGTGGTGGCAGAAATAGGTGCAAGAGTCTGTTCTTGATTTTTTCCTTTGTTCATCGGGCATAGAAAAGCATTATTGTTTCACTGTATCTGATGACCAATGTGGGAGTGACCACTTTCCTGTTGTCTTGCAACTATGTGTAGTTGGTGTATCACGGTGCACTCATGTCAGGAGCAGACCGCAGGTCTCCAATGGTGTCCCGAGTGAGTAGCTTGAGGAAAATTGCATTGCCTCTGTGCAGCGGGACATTGGCTGTCGGCAACAGCGCACGGTTAGGTCTTAACCACGTTGGTGGACTCGATTGTGGCCTTGTGGGATACGAGATCATCGTCAAGTGTTAAGGCGCTGGAAGCAGCACCCCCGTGATACCACCTGGCTTGTGTACCAGGGTACGTTGACGGAATCGTCATATATAATCCGTAAAGTACCAGGCCGGGCGGTCAGGTGTTTACCGCTACTTCACTCACGAAGGTGTGGCGTATTGTGACTCAGGGTTCAGGGCGTGTATCGCAAATGTGGGTTTATGATCCGTGCGCCAGGCATGGTACTCTTCTGCAGGACGAGTCAATGGCTGACGCATTCCAAGATAGGTTTGCTAGTGTCTATGCCCTGCCAGCTGGCCTTTCACCTCTCGTACCAACGTGTGGCCGCATTACTGCATCCTCGTCTAACTGCAGATTTGCACAGTTGGAGTTTTCGGTAGCATTGGCGAAATGTAAGGATGACAGTGCCCCAGGAATTGATGGTGTTACATACAGGTTCTTGCGTTCTCTAAGTCCAGAAGCTGTGTCAAGAGTCGTTAGCCTTTTCCGTGAAAATTTCTTGGGTGGTCTTGTTTCAGACGTATGGTTATTTACTGTCATTGTCCCCCTTCACATGCCCAGGTCAGCAAGGTCCTTCGTGACCAATTATAGACCAATTTCTTTGCTATCCAATCTTCGAAAGGTATATGAACGAATGCTGGTTAAGAGGCTGGAGAACCATTTTGAGTATCACGCCTGCCTAGATCCTGTACAGTTTGGGTACAGGGAGGGTCGCAGTGCTCAGGATGCTGTGATGTTCCTTCTGTCGGGTGTCTATGAATCATGGTCTCGGGGCCTCACAGTAGTGGCCATGTTTCTGGACATAAAGATGGCGTATGATACTGTGGATGTCGAGTAGGTACAGTACAATATGGTCAGTTTGGGTGTGGGTTCAGGTGAGATCAGGTGTGAAGTTGAAATGTCTTTCTTTTCATAGTGGTCCTGGGTGTTTAAACTATAGCTATACACTTGATGGCGATAGTCTTCCATTCGTGGAGGAGGTAAAAGACTTAGGCATTTGGTTCTCCAGGAATCTAAAAACTTCCCTTCATTGCAATAAAACTAGTTCTTTGGCATTCCGCAGACTAGCTATTGTAAATAGATGCTTTACACCTGGTAACCTTAGAACTAAAGTTTGGGCATTCAAAGTCTTTGTTCGTCCGATCCTGGAATACGCATCACCTGTTTGGTCGTCGTATCTGGTGAAAGATATTGATTTGATCGAATCTGTTCAGCGAAAATTTACTAAGAAGTTGCATGGACTATGTGAGTTGGACTATGCTGAAAGACTATCCAGGACTGGTCTCGAGCTGCTGGAATTACGTAGACTTAAATTCGATCTTTTCCTAACCTATAAAATTCTTCGCAATCTTCTTTTGGTGGATCTTCCATTTTTCGACCTTGCCCCAAGCCACCATAATACCAGGGGACACATATGGAAACTAGCAGTGCACGGTTCACGCCTTGATTGTAGAAAAAACTTTTTTGCAAATCGCGTTGTCCCTGTTTGAAATGCTCTTCGCCCAAGAACAGTTTGCATGGATTCTGAGAGTGGCTTTCGTGGCGAACTGTTGACAGAAGATCTTCGGCCATTCCTTAAACGCAACTAATGATCCAGCTACTGTAGCTTAAATATCAACCACCCCACACATCGAAATGGTACGGTGTAAGCGGCTCACAACCCTTCCGGCAACCATCCACTATCAGATGGTAAACCGCATTATTATTATTATTATTATTATTATTATTATTATTATTATTATTATACAATATGGTCAGTTTGGGTGTGGGTTCAGGTGTGATCAAGACGATCTGTGCCCTGCTAGGTGATCGTCAGTATGCCACCAGAGTTGGTTGCTACTGGTCGTCGACGACCAGTTCTAGTCGAAGCCTCCCACAAGGGAGTTGTCTCAGTCCCCTTCTCTTTGCGGTTGAAATAAATGGCGTGCTCGTTGAGCTGGGTGCATATAATAATATCGTGTGCTACGCCGATGACGTTGCTCTTTGGTTTGCCGTAGCTGACCCGGTAGTACGCTGACAGCGTGCAGAGGCTGCAGTTGCGCGTGTCTCGTCTCTCTTCTCATCTCGGCGGCTGTTTCTCGCTCCTGCTTAGACGGAGCTCATTGTGTTCAGCAGGTCGCTGTACTGCTCCGTTAACCATCAGCGTGTATGGCACTTATCTTGTCCAGGCCCTGTCTGTCAAGTATCTTGGCGTTTTACTTGATGAGCGGCTGTACTGGAATAAGCAAGCAGTATCACTACGAGAAAAAGTTAAGTCTCGTTCTTCGGTACTCAAGAGGCTTTCACGTATGTCAGGTGTGAGGCGTGGCCCCATTCGTGTCGTGTACAGGTCTTTCGTTAGCACTGTCCTAGATTATCAGCTCCAATTTTTGTTTCAGGAACGTCGTCATCTTGCTGTGCAACAAACAGCAGTCAATGAGTGCATGAGGATAGTTACGGGCTGTGGGTAGACTCCTGCGAGCCGCCACTCCATGTGAGAGCTGCAGAGCTTCTCTGCTTTTTAGGTATGCATAACGTTAGTAGGGGCTCAGATGACTGTGTTGGTAAGATTATAGAGAACTGTTGTTCCCTACCCTTCTCGGTGCTTGATGTTCTAGAGCCTCTAGGTTCAGTTGCTGCGGCGCTTCAGCGTGTGTCCTATGTTTCACAGTTGCGTGTGATGTGCACAGTCGCCTTCAGCTCAAGGGTATGGTGTCCTGCTTTGGTAGAAGTATTTGAACGGCGAGTTGCAGACTGTGACATTTTCTGCGACGCGTCGTTTTGCAGAGTTGGAAATGTAGGTGGGGTTGGGGTTGTTATTCCAACAGTGAAAGTATTTCTGGGTAGGAAATTGTTATCGGTATCCTCTAGCACCACGTGCGTGCTATGTGCTGTCTCGGTTGCACTGGATGTAGCGTTAGAGCAGGATCTGCCTTCGTTTGCAATCTGCCCAGATTTACAAGCAGCTCTGGCTTCTCTGCGGAAGGCAATTGTGTCGCTTGACCTGAGTGATCCAATTCTCTATGAGATTTCTCTCAAGTTGCATGCTGCGTTGTAAGTTAGCTTTGTGAGTCATTGCTGGATCAAGGGTCATGACGGTACAGTTGGAAATGAGATAGCAGATGGTCTGGCTAGGGCCGCAGCTGGCTTTGAGTACGATTCTGCCGCATCTGTCACTCTGCCTGTGCCAAAGTGCCCATCGCTGTGCACGTGGGTGCTCCGTGAGTGAGACAGGGAGTAGTCTGGGGCCAGTTCTGGTCGTACTCTGCATGGTTTTCAGCCTCATTGTACCCCAGTTTCTCCCTTTGACTCTCTACGTCTCTCGGCAGGACGAATTCTTTCTCGTTTTTTCACGGGCCACTCACTCCTTGCGGCTCATCGGCACAGGATGGGCTGGAGCCATTTGCCGGTGTGTCTGCTCTGTGGTCAAGCACAGACCCCTCGGCATTTCCTCTTTGAGTGCACTGCACATCGGAGGTTTCGGCAATGGTTGATGAAGTATGTTCTCCCGGACCATGACATTGACAGCCTACGCTCACCCCAGTCTTCTATGGTGATCGGTGCAAAATTGAGGGCAGTAGCGGCCTATGTCGTCCAGTCTGGTATTAGGGTGTAACGGTTCTCCCGGATTCTGCCTCGCGTGTGCCTTCCTCTACTGCTACTTTTCAGTTCCATCATGGTTGTCCTTTTGTTCATTTTCTGTTCCTTTTCGGCACCTTTTCTGTTTCATTTCTGTACCTTTCTGTTCCTTTTTCTTTTCTGGCCTCGCCGTGCACGCCTTGTCCCACTTGGTTCCGTTGTTAGACGGCGTAGGATTTCTTGTGTGCCTAGATAATATGGTATATATATATATATATAGACTAGCAGTCGTACCCTGCTTCGCCCGGGGATTTGTTTCGCCCGTGGTTGTTTCCCAGTTTTTGCTTGGTGCTGCCTGAACGTTCAATGCAACAGTCAATGTTTCTTCCTGTAATACTTCTCTTTCTGCCATTTCTCTCCTTCCCCTCTCCCTTTTATCCCGTCCTCTCCCTCTCTTTTCCGTTTCCCTTCCTTCCTCCTCTTTGCTACACGTAGTTGAATTTGGATGGTTATTTGAATTAATACTGCCTCTCCCCCTTTTGCGAGGTTTTAGCAAAATTAGTATGGTCTCCATTCCAAACAACCCCCAAAAAAATCTCTTTTAGGTTCAGTTAATGCGTAATCGTATTATGCTTACGTATAATGGTAACAGGCTCACTTCTCCCCCCCCCCCCCACTCCCAGTCTTTCGCTGTGTTTGGTTAGAAGGATAATTTTTGCACCCTCCACCTTCCCAATCAAATAGTGGGGGCTAACAAAAGCACTGCCCTACACACCGGCATTCTGCGTTCAGGCTCTCCTCCCCACTCCCAGTTTATCGCTTTGGCTTGAGCAATCCGTACCGTGTGAAAAATAACTGTCTTTCGTGCATGAAGTCATTTAAGACATGCCTTTGTGATGACCGCGCAGAGTAAATTGTTAGTCGAGGCAACAATGTGTCCATTTCAACTTTAAGCCAAGGAATTGTTGCCATGTCTCGGAGATTTCGATTGGTGAGGAATGGGCCGCCAATGCCCCGGCAGACATTGCCGAAAATTCGCAAGTGGCAGTTGAGTGTGAGCTTTCGTCAGAAGAGGTTGTGTCGGAAATCGGTGTAGTGTGTTCCCTTGGTGCGCTTCAAGAAGTTAGTAATATGGAAGCTGTGAGTGGTGACGAATTGCCGGCTTTGATGGTGACTGATGGAAGCGGTGCATGATAAGTTAGGCGTACTTCTTTATTTCAGTCACGTGTAGTTGTTATGGGATGTTTCTTGTTGTGCCTGGAATTTGTGTTGCACTATGACTGCACTCGACCTGTTGGAAACTAGGCTATCTCTGGAAGTCGCGTGGTTTTACTAGGATTTTGTGGCCTTTTGTCAGACGTCTGGTTGTTTGGGACCTTTGTGTGAGCTCAGTTCACCCTATGTGGACTGGCATTGCTTGGTTTTACTGTAGGGACAGTGCACTTTTGTTTAGTTTCATAGGTTAGGTTAAATTAGAGTAGAGCGTAAGGGGTAAAGCCCGTGTAGAGCTCTCGTAGTCTGCATAAATAAATAAATAAATAAATAAATAAATAAATAAATAAATAAAGGAATTGACACACTCGTCCGTTTTCATTGTAGGGGTTCCCCTATTTAGGGGATTCTTGTCTCCCTTTCTGCTATCAGACTTTGATTTATAATGCAAGAAAATGCTTTCAGTTGCTTACTGTTTTTTTTTTAAATTAAATTTTTGACGAGCCTTATGTCAGCCGAAGCAATTAATGCTTGTATGGCTGAACCGGCTCAATTTTGAACATTACCAGATTTTTTTAGAGAAGAAGAAATCTGGTAAAGGGAGGTGCCAGCCCGGGGATGCGATCGGAATTGTCCACAGTTAGCCAGAATACATCCCATAGCCGCTGAAAGAGCATGGTAGGCTCTCACGCTACCCTGGCCGGCAGTCCTGGCGGGGACTTTGCCAAGATCCCCTTTCCCGGGTTCGACCAGATCCGCAAACTTCCAGCAACCAGGCTGAGCTCTCACACCCACTGCTCAGCCACGATGACCATGTCTGTGCATTTTTATCATCTACAATCAATCTTTTAACAATAGGATGCCTTTACCAATTAAAAACGGCCTCGCTGTCTTGTTGTTGTGTTGCTATTGGCTATTGGCCCATTTTGTCACCCTGATGGTTCCTCAACCCCATGTCCGAATCTGGATTTTTTGTTGTTGCTATACCTTGTCCAGATACCCGTGCTACTGCATGCAAAGTTTGGTTTGGATAGTCCTTGTGGTTTGCGCATGAGCGTGGTATAACATTACATTCGGATGAGATCATAGCGGAGACAATTGTTGAGTCTGCTTTTCCTTGCTTTCACCTTTCAGCTCTTGAAAGTTTAGCTTATAGTGTAAGAAGAGCTATGCTTTATTTAGCCTTTTCATAAAAGAGAAGCCCAGACTCTCTAATTAAATTGACGACTGCGGAGGATTGGTAAACAAACTGCCATCTTATATTCTTAACTTGCGGTTTCAATCTTTTCGGAGAATCGTCGTATTTTTCGTTCAAATAAACAAGTAATAATAAAAATTCAAAGTCTTATTTTTGTCAGAGATAGTTGCAACCTGGCATTTTGTAACTGCCAATTCCTCTAATTGGTGGCTTAACTGTTGCAATAAGAAATCAGTTACACAGGATTTAACAATTGTTTCACTTCTAGCAGCAGTCAATAATCACATAGCAACGCATAGCAACTGTTGTCTGTGTAGCACTTTAAGTTAATTTGTCGACAGGTTGTTGTTTGTTGTTGAGGATTTGTTTTGACCTTTGAAGGTTATTTTGATTCGATTAATAGCCTTAAATTAGTAACTCTCATTCTTAATTACCCACTGCGTTTCGGCGTCGAGCTTGTCGGTCCGAACCGTTGATTCGCTGGTTCAATCAAAACAAGAGAGGAACTGAATAAACAAACAACTCTATTATTCTGTGATTTATTACTTGTAATATCCGGTGACTCCCAACCGTTTAGATTTGTGCTTATTAATGATTTCATTGCTGTTCTCCCACCAAAACCGACATGAGCCCATCATTTGCAAGTCTTTTGACGAATTAATATCGCCGATGACGTATTTGGTTTCTACAGAAACCAAAAAAGCAACTCACGAAGCAGTACTGGCTTCAACAGATCAAAGTTTTACAGGCCGCCAACGAACAGATTTTCACTCAGAACTACAAACATATACAAATGAAGAACAATAAATAACAAACATGGATATGAAACGAATGCAGATAATTAAAATGTTTCACAAATACTTAGAATTGCTTTAAATAAATACGGAATTAGAAAGGAGACACCAAATGCGATGCTCGGATAAACCAAATGCGATGCTCGTGGCATGGTGGGGCTGATTTGCAGAAAACCATTTCTTCATTAGTAAGAAATGGCGAACTCAGTGATGAAATTCATTCAGGGTCGGGCATATGGGAAGGAGAAATAGATAGACATAAATCGCTGGAAATAATATTAAGGAAAATTGAATAGCGAAAATCATACACTAGAAATAACGTAGTTCAGAAAGCCACCTTTATGCACTTACGTTTCGTCGGAGTGGCATGACCCGGATTCGAACCGGCTACCCAGTTCGCCCCCAGATCACTTGCATAGCGCCACTTGTCTTCCCTCTCCATTGTCTATGGGCGAGTGAATTTCGGTCGAATGGAGCCCTGGTCACGGTTGTGATCTTAATAACGGGTTCAGTGAGTTATCTTTATGCCAGTGGAGGATGTGGCCATAGCGACTACGGCGCTATGCAAGTGATCCGGGGGTGAACTGGGTAGCCGGTTCGAATCCGGGTCATGCCACTCCGACGAAACGTAAGAGCATAAAGGTGGCTTACTGAACTACGTTATTTCTAGTGTATGTTTTTCGCTGTTGGCTTATTTACAATTTTCCTTAGTATTATTTCCAGCGATTTATGTCTATTTAATTACTCCTTTATTGAGCCTTATGAGTGTATGATTTGTCTTCCCTCTCCATTGACTATGGCCGAGTGAATTTCGGTCGAATGGAGCCCTGGTCACGGTTGTGACCTTAATAACGGGTTCAGTGAGTTATCTTTATGCCAGTGGTGGATGTGGCCATAGCGACTAAGGCGCTATGCAAGTGATCTGGGGTGAACTGGGTAACCGGTTTGAATCCGGGTCATGCCACTCCGACGAAACGTAAGAACATAAAGGTGGCTTACTGAAATACGTTGATGCGACATGTTAGAAAATGTTAACTTCAGTTTAGGTACTTGAGGGATTGTTTTTAGCACCACATTTAGATCAGTATTTTCAACCGAGGTTTCGTAATTATGGAACAGAAGAAAAAGCAATTGGGTATAAAAGTCCAGAAACGACGGTATCCTAATGTCTCATATTACCGAATAAATTCAAAATTCATCAATCTTTATTTCTAAGCTTATAAATTCAATAATCGTCACTGAATAATGATCTGATGATCTGAAAACTCAAATTCTTAGGCTGATTTATAAAAAGGGACAAAGACAAATTTAGACAATAACTGACCTATTGCACTTCTTTCTACCTTTAATAAAATTATTGAAAAATTTTTCTTAAAAAATATTTTGAACTTTTTGAACAAACACAATATTTTTACAAATAAGCAATATGGTTTCTAACAAAAGCGAAGCACTGAAGATGCATTAAAACACATTAACGAATTAATTTCTTCTTCCCTTAACAACGGCAAGTACATTAAAGCAGTGCTGATCGACTTACAGAAAGCTTTTGATACCATTGTTCATCAAAAACTTTTAAATAAATGTCAAGATTATGGGCTTAGAGGTAAATGTTTTAACTTCCTCAAGATTACCTGAATAACAGAAAGTCATGTACCAAAATTGGTAACATTACCAGTGATCCAAGTGATGTTTGCTTCGGAGTGCCTCAAGGCTCTGTCCTAGGACCTCTTTTATTCAGCATTTGCATAAACGATATCACGAGCTGCATAAAAACATGCGAAATAATACTTTTTGCTGATGATATTGTTTTGCTGTCCATCCA
>JAHWFP010004732.1:15964-27671 GCA_023313725.1 Lithobius niger | reverse complement strand
TCTTTCACTTATTTCCTTCAGTTAGTTAGTGTCACACTAGACTGATCGGAGGTCTGGCAGCAACTTTGTCAGGGCCGTCTACCCAGTTACTGACTCTTTCACTTATTTCCTTCAGTTAGTTAGTGTCACACTAGACTGATCAAAGGTCTGGCAGCAACTTTGTCAGGGCCGTCTACCCAGTTATTGACTCTTTTATTTACTTCCTTCAGTTAGTTAGTGTCACACTAGACTGATCGGAGGTCTGGCAGCAACTTTGTCAGGGCGTTTAAAACAACTACTGAAGCTCTAACTTACTTCCTTCAAAGAGTTAGTATGTCACACTGGTTCCGCGATACGAGTGCACATATCACTAGCGTGAAAGCAAATTTCGTATGTTCGAGCGCACACAACCATGATGAACGGTGCTTCGAGCGCACAAAACGACCTGCATATCAAAAACTCCACCACGTGACGTCGTTTTTGTCCACTTCGTGAAGTCTTTGTCTATGCTTCGTGTCTGTCATTGTTAAGTCCTGTTAATAATCAGCTGAAACCTGTTGTTACTTTCAATGTAGAATTACGTTTGCGAAAGTATTTTTACACTATACGAAATTACATGATAATTAACTTTCAGAGTACAAAGTTTGAATTTTAACTTGTTAATTTTTTTTTTAGTACGCAGTTGTTAAGTTATTTTAATGAAAGATAAAAATATTGCTGATGATCTGTTAAACAATGTACTTTTTTTTATTTATCCTTAGCAGATAATTATACTATATACATCGTGATTTGTGTAATCCTAAAGCGTATGACGTAAGCAACCATGAAACTCCGGGTGTGGGCTCATTCTACTTGAGCGATAGAAACACGGCTTATTATACCTGTGCACTAGATACACGGTGCGCTCGTAGTACGTGCGCTAGTAACACGACGCCGTCACACTAGACTGATCTTCAGTTCTGGAAAAAATTTCAGAACTGCCCTCCATTCAGCCCTTATTCAGCTACTGAACCTCTAACTTAATTCCTTCAAAGAATTCGCGTGTCACATTAAACTGATTAGTTGGTCTGAGACCAACTTTTTTTAGAGCAGTCAATCCAGTTGCTGAGCTCCAACTTACTTCCTACAAAGAGTTAGTTTGTCACACTGGACTGATCATAGGTCTGGCAGCAACTTTCTCAGGGCAGTCTCTCCAGCTGCTAAAGCTCTAACTTCCTCACTTTAAGCAACTATTTTAACACTATTCAGGCACCATGAATAGCTAAAATTATGAAGCACTCAAACATTGTTTGGGTGCTAGGGTTCAAAGGGTTTAACGAGCGTTAACCACTCATGGTTATCTGGCCGAAGCCCTAAGGCCCTGAGGCCTTATGTCTGCCCTGTGTTGGGCGCTAGAAAACGTTGCAAAACAATTGAATGCATGTCTGTCCTAGTTAAAATTGCACGAAAACACATTCGTCTGCATGAAAGAAAATTCCTTCCACTGCCAACACATATTTTGTGTGCTACGTTTCTTTTCAAGAATATTATATTGGTGGAAATAAAAATGTTTCATTAGTAAAAAAAAATGTTTATACTATCTTTTAAAGGAAAGATGGATTTCAAGGGAAGAGTAAATTAACATGTTGGTTATTTGCACCTATACTTTGATAACTATGGTAAAATCCACCCACATTAGTCAGTGGAGAGAGAGTTAGCGATGCGACGAGCCTCTTCACACCTGTGTTAAAGTTGGATTACGACAGTAAAGAAAATGTAGTACGCTTTTTTCCCAACGTTAACCAAAACGTTTTAGGAATGAAAATCTCTCGGAAAGTATTCAGGGACGGTATTCAATCTTACATACTTTTCTTGAAATAGTAAAAAATGGTCGACTGGTAATTTCAGCAGATCGCAAACATTCGCAGCAACTTGTCTTCCACGCGGAAGTAGTTCCAACATGGCGGCGACGACAACAACAACAGTGCAAGCAATGGATTCTCCAGCATCATTTTACAAGAGTGTCATCCCCGTCAAAAGCCCCTTCCCAGTTCCCAAAAGCAAACTGTAATGAATGTCTAGAGCCAACTGCGCCAGCGTGATCCAAAGAAATCTATCGATGAAGTTGCGAAAGACACAAGATTGTTGTGCGGCGTGTCCGAAGCTGCCATCTATCGTTGCCGAACCGAATTCAAAGTAAGTGGTCGGTATTTGACTACGGTACGCCAAGCAAACGCAAGCCGAGCAACTGTACGAAAATACGCATGCAAAAATACGATGAATTTACGCTTTCAGCGATTCGGAAATAGCCTTCACGATTTTTATCGCATTGACGACATTTCAACCGTTAAAAAAGTGACATCTGCCGTAAACGAAGACAATTCTCTCTGCCAAATTTTTCACGGACAACAGTGCGGCGGCGAATCATGGTAGATTTGGGGATTGCTTCCCGTAAACGTCAGCGCTACAGTCTGCTCAGTGAACGAGACGGTATTGTTTTATAGCGACGGAGGTATTTGCGTGCCATAAAAAACTTACGTTAAAAAAAAGAATATTACTATTTGGATGAAACATGGGTGAATGATAACCACACGAAATCAAGTGTTTCGGACAGATACGACTGTGAAGAGAAAGTGTGATGCATTTCACAAAGGGTTGACAACTGGTTTAAAAGCACCAAGTGGGAAAGGAGGACGGCTCATTATTTTGCATGCTGGAAACGACGATGGATTTGTACCTGCTGCCAATCTCGTTTTTTTAAGCAAGGAAAGGAAAGGACGATTACCATGATGAAATGGACGGAGACAGATTTGAGAAGTGGTTTGAAACTTAGCTGCTGCCTAATATACAACCAAACAGTGTCAACAGTGTCATCGTAATGGATGAAGCTTCACACCATTCTGTGAAGGAGAAAAAATACCGACGAATAGTTCACGGAAAACTGACATGCAAGCTTGGCTGCAAGAAAAAGATATTGCGTTCAGTGACCCAATGTTGAACCGAGAATTGTACGCATTAATTGAAGGTGCAAAAACACAGTATGGTCATTATCGTATCATAACTCCCTTGCTGCAAGAGGAAGATAAAATGTGGAAAGCCGATGGATTGTCGGATTTGATTGTTGAAAGGTTGGCATTTCAAGTAAATGGATCAAGTGACGAAAACTCCAGTAATTCTGAATGAAGCGAAGTAAGGATTGGAGTAGGATACGACATTCGTTACAGTTTGTCTCCCCCCCCCCCCTTCAAAACGGCCTTTTAAAAGGCCAAATCAAAACGGCTCTTGTCAGGGCCATCAAATTTGGAAAGAGAAATTATTCGAATTTAATAAAATTTGGATTTGAAGAAATGACATACACACTAAAGGGTTCAAAGGGTTTAACGAGCGTTAACCACTCCTGGTTTTCTGCCCGAAGCCCACCACACACACACCAAAGGGTTTCAAAGGGTTTAACGAACGTTAACCACTCCTGGTCATCTGCCCGAAGCCCACCACACACACACCAAAGGGTTTCAAATGGTTTAACGAACGTTAACCACTCCTGGTCATCAGCCCGAAGCCCTAAGGCCCTATGTACACACACCATTAATCGTTAAACAATAGACGTGTTAACAATAAAGACATGCTATAGTGTCACACTACCGTAAAAAATATGAAATTGTTAGTATTACATAAAAAAAACTTCGCGCGAGTGCATTGTTAAGCTGTTTCTGCGTCGTTGTTTTAGGCTTTTAGGCTTTTGTCGCGTCGCTAACACTCTCTCCACTGACTAATGTGGGTGGATTTTACCATAGTCTTATATTAGCCAACGAATTTCACAGATGAAAGGTTTCAGATTATAACCAATAGAAAAACGCAGAGAGATGGCACAATGGGGATCACGGTAGGGCATCTTTTAAAACTTGAATCTAATACTAGAAACAGTCTTGCAGTTAGTGCCTACTGTGAATTTTTTTAATTTTTAATTTTTCGTTATTAGTTTTATGTTTTATTTTTTCGAAACAAAAAGCGCCGGTTAAATACGAATTGAAAGCACATGGATTGATTTAATCAAAATATCAAAATAGTATTCAATTGCAGTTTAAAAGAGCTGCACTGCTCGTATGGGGGTGGAGTGACGTGGCTGCAAAGAACAAAATTTTTAAGCCCAGTTAAAATATTTTTCTGAATTTTAAATATCGGTGCACCCAAGAAGTTAACATTAATCAGCTACAAGACGTGCTAAAAAAAGTAAGGAATGTAAAAAAATTAGGATTGATGTATTCTAACAATAAACACGTTTGTTACACTATCTCTAGTCCAAGTTCGATAATGCTTCATTCAGAAAATGAAACTATTAATATTTATACAACTTTAGTAGAACTTCAAGAAGACATATTTGAAATTTATTTTCGTAATATTACGTTCCAGACAGGCGTTCAGCCCAGCATTAAATAATTTAATAAGACCTTGTTCCCGTTTTGTTGGTTTTGGAAACCTAAGGTAACGGTTAGTAGAGACAGACGGGACATTCGTTTTCGAAGCTAAACTTAAAGTTTTGCTCTTTTGCGAAAAACGTTTTCACCAAGAAATAAAAGTTGCGGCAGCTGTAAAAGTTAGAAGAGAAAGCGATCAGCTGCCGCCCTAAACACAATAACGGAGTTGTGCTCGTTTGCAGTCTTTAAAAACAAACAATTCTTGAAAAGAAGGCATTTTACTTTAAAAAAGACGTGACTTAATATGAAAATAACTAAACAACTATACAACTTAAAGGTGATTGTGTTCGCAATGAAAAAGAATTTTCTTACTTTTGAGTAGGAATCATATTGTGGAAACTTACTGCTGAATTTTTTGTTCGGTTTGACAAACCCACTGACGTTTACATTAAGTGAGACGACGTTCTAAATCATGGCGATAACAGAAAAAGGACCAAAGAAAAAAAGGCCTAATAATTTTCAAGTTTTTGCAACAATACACAATTTAAGCAAAGCGCGGACAGATATGTCTTTCATCGGGCCCGCCCCTTCGCTAATGGCGCTCTTTCAAATTCGTTCGCCTAAATGAAAAAAATGCATTTTTTACAATATTCACTCAATTTGTGGATGGAGCAAATATTGTATATATTAAGTTGTGCAATAATCCCTTTACATCCCTTCAAATCAGCATGAATCTTGCCTCTGACGTCATTGTAATCCATTCGGAATCCAAACAGCATCTGTGCATAATTACAAAAGAAAGTGTAGGTCTAAATATTAAAGCGAAACCTTAACAAAGACCTATTTCACAAAGGCATACTAAATCTCACCTTTTTTACTGAGTGAATATCGCTGTTGTGCCATTGTGTTTCCTGTATGTCTTTATTAAGAGAAACATGCTTTTAATAAAGGAATAAAGGAAACATAAGAGCACAACATCGATATTCACACGGTAACATAGGTAAGAATTGGGAAGTCTTTGCGAAGGAGGGTAAACCTTAGTGCTGTGATGTTGCTGCTGTGCGAATGCCTTGTAATTTCTATTTCATTTTTTTTTAATTATGCAAGTCGGAAACATAAAAAAAATATGCTCTTGCTCCACCTAACTAGACACGCACGTTATTGATTTTTTTTTACGAGCAAACAGGTGGGCCGCAACAACATGTGCTGCTACGCTTCAGGTTAATTGAGCGAAAAGGTTACGGCTGAATAGGCTGGTAGGGAAAGCTACTCTTTCTGGAAATTCCAGTTCTTCGCTTGCCTTTTCTGAAGGCTCAAGTTGGTGACGTGGTAAGTGTAATGAAAATTTTTTAAATTTTTGTGGCTGAAGCCATCATGCGTCGGTTTCTTAACTTTCACAATATTTTTCTGTCTGTTTGCCTGTGGGCGTATTTGCAAGTCGTTAATAATATATAGGGATAAAACGTGGGTGCTTCTGAGAGAAAAGGGAGCTTCTATAGCCCAAGAACAGATAAGGATGCTATTTTTAGCTCGGTCTATAGTTTCCAGTGATAAGAAGATAACCTAGGAGGTCATTGACTCATTAGCCGATTAGATAGGTCAATGACCTAGCGTTCACTGACCTTTATATCACGCCATCTTTCGAGTGTCGTCAATTGGCTCACAGGATGTGGCTTTGATCTCGATTGCAATGGAATTTTTTGGAATTTTTTTTCTGCGAAGAAATTTTCTTTTGCAAGGTGGTGGTCAGTCTCGAACCTGGGCCTGTTGGATTATCAAACAAGTTTGCAGATTGACGAGTTTACCCCCTACACCATTCTGATGAGTTGATAAGGAGAGCTGACTTGTTGTTCTTAAAGATAAGTTGCTGGAAGAATCACGTGACGTTTTAGTTAGATGATAAACAGCCTCTCTGCAGCCTAATTAACCTTAATTCTTTGTATTGGCAGTAAACGACTTGGATTTCTATTAGATGGCCCTAGCCTCTGTACACATCTTCAATAAAAAAGGACTTGGCTCCCCGAAACTCTACCCTCTCCACAGGCCTTCATAAAAAAAAGGACTTGGATTTTTGTTTTGTAGGCCTTTTTCTGACAAGCAGTGTGTGAGCCTTCCCTCTAATGTCTTGAGTTTTGGCTGTGTCAGAAAAGATTCATTTTAGGCAGTCTCTTCTAATTATTTACTGAGAGTTCTCATTGCAAACTTTAGCAAATTTCTATATTGTGAAAAGCAGGGTCTGAAAAGATTCATTTTTGGACAGGCCCCTTTAAAAGCCGAAGGTCTACTTACAATTATTGTCAGCCTTTTCATTGCAAGTAATCAAACCTTCAGGTCCACTATGCATTTCTGTTTATTATTATTATTATTATTATTATTATTATTATTATTATTATTATTATTGCAATTGAAACTACCATTATTCAGGAATACCTATGGAAAACGCAATAGTAATTACACAATACCTTCGGTCTATAATACATTGCCAAAAGATTTATTCTGTATTGACAAATATTCAACTTAAAAAAAAAACCTGAAAAAATGGATGATTTTGCAATGATTTTCTTGTCTGTGCTTGATTTGCTTTTATACTGTATATTAGTTAAAACTTATCGCTACCCAAAATTTGTTTTTTTATCCATATCCTTAATTAAAGGAATTCTAATTGTGACCATTCACTAAAACAATCGAAGTAATTTTGTGTAATTAAGATTTTTATGTTGTATTCTTTCTTTAATTTTGTAGTTTGCACTCACACCATGTATTTTTGATTTGCTTGTGCCACATACACAACTACATACATTGTAGTTCTTGTGGTACTGTCTTAACACAATAAATAAAAAAAAAAATAAAAAAAAATATTATTATTAACGAACATTCCTATTTGCAAATTTACTTGACTAAGCATGGCGAGATGTGGAGAGTGCGAAAATAAATTAAATTTGAATGAAGACGACCTTTTGACCTGCGTAAACTGCAAAAGTAAAATACATTGTGATAAAAAATGTTCCGGTCTGGCAGTGACAACTATTACGGCCATGGGCAAAAAAAAAAAAATGACTGGACATGCAAAAAATGTAGAGCAACCCGGAACGAAGCTTCGAGATAAAATTCTCAAAAAACATCGGATAGGGACGAAGATGACAATGACAGTGAAATATTACACATACAAACTTCCAGTTTTTTGAGGCAAAATTGGACGATCTTTTAGAGACAAACCAACGAATATTGCAGAAACTGGAAATAATTGAAAACAATAACGAGAAAATTAATAGTGACCATAACGAAATTCAGAAAGCAAATGATAAACGTAATGAACAACCGAAAAAGTTAGAAGAAAAAATAAAAATGGTTGAGAAGTCTTATGACCAAATGCTGATCAGTGTCAACTTCATCAGTAAAAAATATGATGAAATGGAAAAAAATATGGCTCAAATCAAAAATGATAACAAGAAGCTCAACAAAAGAATTGATGACCTGGAAAAAAAATTAGTTAACAGCGCAAGTACCAAGCCTAACATATTAAGTAACACTAAAGAACTGGACAGTATTAAATCGACGATACACGACATAAAACAGAGTCAAATGGAAAGTGAACAATACAGTAGAAACCGTAATATCGAGATTTTTGGAGTGGAAACGGAGAGTAATGAAGACTTAAGAGACACAGTTTACAGAATAGCAGACGCAATTGACGTGAGTGACTTCAGCGATACATGGATTGACAACGCACACAGACTCCGTCAATCGAACGCCGTCTATCTTAATCCAATTCAGAAATAGCGTGAACCGAGATCGATGGTTAGAATGTAAAAAAAAAAAAAAAAAATTACAAACGACCACCTTTTCGGAAATGGTAACAATACACGCATTTTTATCAACGAGCACCTCACACCAGCATATAAGACACTGCTATGGAACGCCAAACAAGAACTTAAAGACTCGTTTAAATTCATCTGGTTTAAAGATGGGAAAATTGACATCAAAGAAAACAAAAAAAACCGGCTAGTGACCCACATAAAGAGTAAAGAAGAACTCGACAAATTCATCGAAAAGCAAAAAGCAAACACCAGTGCATCAAATCAAACTGGAACCGAGACACATCTAAAAAATAGTGAAAGTGCGCCAATCTCCGCTCAAACAAAATGATTGATGAAGACACTGATATTAATGAAGTTTGTGAATGCTTCATTGAGTTGGGAGACATGTTATCATGTCTCGTAAATTCTGCTTTTAAGTGTCTCCATTCTAACATAAGGAGCTGTAAGCTCAACTGGTCTGCTTGGTTAGCTGAATTTGAGACTGCTGGTATTGAATAGGACTTTGTTTTTACCGAAATCAATGTGAAGGAGCATGAAGTCGATATTTTTTATATTGAAAATTACACAAGTTAAGCGAATTGTAGGTTGACCCAAAAAGGTGGGGGTGTGTTACTTTTTACAAACATAAACTGCTCAAATATAAAAATAGATGATAATGAAGCTATCAGTTGTACGTTTCAAATTGAAAATGAGAACTTTGAAATACTGGCTGTGTATAAAAAACCCTCAGCCAGCAGAGTGAACTTTACAAAAAAACTAAAAACGTATCTGCTAAACAAATCTAATAACGATAATATTTTCCTGATTGGCGATTTAAATCTGAATGTTCTTGTAGGACACCAGGACCAGAATGAAAAGCATGACATCGAAAGATTTGAAAATTGTATGGCTAGTATAGGCTACTCTCAAAAGATAAATACACCAACTAGGGAGGAAATTAGAAACAATAACGTAATAAGATCCTGTATTGACTTAATTTATTGTAAAAGTAAAAACTGGATGTGCGATTCCTTTGTTGTAAAAATTAAACTAGCTGATCACTACTCTACAGCTTTCAATGCGTATAATTGTTCCTCTGAGAGGAACCATGAAATCCATTTTAACCTAACTCAAAAAAATCTAGATATTTCCACAAAGGTATCATTAAACAGTTGCAAAATCAAAATTGGAATTTTCTGAAAATGTTTACCGACCCCAATGAAATTTATGAGCAAATTGAAACTATAATTAAAACATTTTATATTGACAACCAAAAAAGGGATATAAAAAAAGGATACAAACGAAGGCCAGACTAAGAACAGATACAAAAAACCATTTAAATCAGAATGGATGACAACTGAACTTTTAAAAAAAAAATAAATAAAAAAACAAACTTTGGAATAAAATTTCGATAATGTCTAACCCTCCGCACGACCTATTAAATAATTATAAAAGGATGAAAAATGAGATACGAAAGGAAATTAACGATGTCAAACAAATATATTACCAGGAATACTTTATTAAAAATAGAATCGATGGAGCAAAAATATGGGAAAAAATTAACTATTTGTGTGGAAAATCGGTAAAAAAAAAGGCATCCTAGACAAATTTATCAAAACAGCCTTCCAGCCAGAAAACACAGAAACAGTGTGCAAGAATTTTGCATCGTTCTTCCATGATGAGGTTCAAAACTTTAAAAAAGCAAAAAAAAAAGGGTAAGAAAGGAAGCATAACTCGGTCGAATGGACATTCTGTTGGAAACATACCAACAATACAAATAATTAAACCCAATTTTTTTTTAAATACTTGCTATCCTAAATCAAATTAAAGTAAAAAAATCATGCGGCCATGATGGTTTCCTCCTTGAAAATTTTCTTAAATCAAAAGAACAAACGGCTGAATTCCTGGTAATCCTGATTTCGGCGATCATTAAAACAGAAATTTGGCCTACTAACCTAAAACATCAAATTATTAGGCCAATTTTTAAAAAAGGTGAAAATAACCAGTATTGTAATTACAGACCAATTGCCCTATTACCAGTCCTCGACAAAATCATTGAAAAGTTTTTTGCCAACAAAATACAACTTTTTTTTAAAGTTTAAAATTATACACGAATGCCAATATGGCTTTCAACAAGGTAAAGGAACCATGGACGCCCTGAATGCTATTAATAATAAAGTAACACAAGCTCTTAATAACAGTAAACATGTAGGGGCAATTTCAATTGACCTAAAAAAAGCCTTTGCTACTCTCGACAAGGAAGTACTTTTAAAAAAATTATGCAAAGTTGGATTTCGTTGGAAAATTTTGGGTATACTACAAAGCTATTTAACGGGTAGGAAGAGCAGTGTAAAAATAGATGAAAATCAAAGTGAATGCCAACCTATCACGTATGGTGTACCACAGGGTTCAATTTTAGGACCAATTCTCTTCCTTAGCTATATCAATGATGTCACCCTAACTTGTAATACTTTTATGACGTTGTATGCAGATGACATTTTCTTAATTGCTATAAATACTAATCAAGACACTATGAAAAAAAATTACAGCAGGACTTTGATAATATAAATAAGTACTTTGTCGAAAACGAACTCTTTATTAGTAAAGAAAAAAGTTTTTTGATGCATATTACAACTTCACATACACCAAAAAGCAATGAATTTAACATACAACTACACGAAGATGACTGTGACACTAGGGTGAACTGCAACTGTCCAAAACCCACACAGGTTGACAGCTTAAGATACCTGGGAATTACTATAGATGAAGATTGGAAGTTCACCAAACATATAGATACACTCATTAAAAAAATTAGAAGTATGATACCATCACTCTACACCCTAAGAGAGTCCCTTGACCCAAAAACTAAATGTGTGCTGTTTGAAGCATGGATACTTTCAGTTGTACGATACGCTTGCACAATCTTTGGCTCTACTTCGAACTGGTATATTGAACGCTTAGAACAAATTTTGAATAAAGCAATAAAAACACTGTTTGGTGGCAATAGCAACAAGACAACTAAAGAGCTTATACTGGAACACACAATTTAACGTTCCAAAATTTATATAAATTAACAGTTATTAATAATTTTTTTTTACCAAACATTACAAAATAAAATTGCGAGACCATCACGTAATAACACGGCTTGGCTTAAAATCCCACCATGGAGAAATTCATATGGGAAAAGAAATATCGCTTTGTCCTTCCTACAATTTTAAATGAATTACCATTGAATTTAAGAACAAACCGAAGACCACATAATATGAATAAAACAGAACTGGTTAATAAACAATTAAAAATTATCCCTACTTGGACACCCAAACTAGTGTGAGTGACATAATTTACTGCATTTGTAATAAATATAAACTTTATATGCAAGTCTTTTCAAGCAAGTTAATGAATGCTGTTAATATTGTATGAATTAATATTGTATGTTAATATTGTATATTTTAGATTCTGTTTTCTTTTCAGAGCACATACAAGCATTGTTTTGCTTCGTGCCTAGGTTTTTTACAATTTTGTATACATACGCTGAAT
>JAHWFP010004732.1:5464-15864 GCA_023313725.1 Lithobius niger | reverse complement strand
GGTAGTTTATATTTAGAGAGGACTGTGCTCGTGACAAAAAAGATGGCACTGGTATTTCTCTTTTAATTATTATTTACTGCCTTCTCAGTTCAAGCCTTTAGGTTAACTATGCATTCCTATTTATTATTAATATTATTATTATTACAAGGTCCTGAAATGCAGCTGTGACCATGTCGAATATAGAAACGTGAAAGATGCATTACAGAGTTCATTTTTAGAACCAAGCAGTTACAATTTAGAGAGGCTTGGCAGTAACTCACTCTCTAACTCAAAGGTTTTTTTTATTGTTTATTTTGCTGGACTCTTACAATTCTTTGTGACAAGCAGGTCTAGAGTTTTGACTGTGCTCGTGACAGAAAAGATAGCAGACATTAGGTCCCTTTAAAACAGAAGCGAGAGGACTTCTCTTTTAATTATTATTCACTGCCTTTTCATTGCAAGCAAGCAAACCTTTAGGTTAACTATGTATTTCTGGTTATTATTAATAATAATAATATCCGAGGTTAAGAAGTAGACTTTAAAATGAGAAACCACCAACAAATTTATTACGACACGATTTTGCTCTGCACCCCAAATCTAGCTTTTCAATCAAAGATAAAGATACGAGCCGCCATGGTTACGGACAGACAGAGGTACTTGTATGCCCATTATCAAAGTATTCCTTTCATGGATGGCTGAAGCTTTTACAACCACCTACTACTGAATGTTGATAACAGACTCTGATAACACAGCACATGCGGCTGTGATCATGTCGAAGCTTTGGCTAAGAAATCAGTCATCCAAAAATGGTCTCCCCCCCCCCCTCCCGGCTCTCACTCTACCTTAAAGAACTTCCATCTCAAGTTTTTAGCTGGAAGCATCTCCTACAATTACTGGTGAAAAGCAGGTCTAGAGTTTTGACTGTGCTCATGACAGAAAAGATGGCAGAGGTGTTTTCCTTTTAATTATTCTCATAGCTAAGATCCCCCTCATTTTAAGTAAGAGGACTTCTCCTTTAATTATTTTTACTGCCTTCTTATTGTTAAGACTCAGCTTTTTATTTTGTTGGCCTCTTTCAATGCTTCGTGACAAGCAGGTCTAGAGTTTTGACTGTGCTCGTGACAGAAAAGGTGGCACTGGTATACCCCCATTAAAACAGAAGCGAGAAGACTTCTCTTTTAATTATTATTACTGATTGTTTGTCTTCACATTGCATTTTTTTTTTCATTATTCAACTCGGGCAAGAAGCTGACTAAAACCGCACGATTTTGCTCCGCAGTAGAAACAGCATACGTGACTTCTTCTGTTCAAGATATTAGTTTTACCATTTTATAACAACACTACGATACAATTACGATGACAAGGTCCTGAAATTCAGCTGTGATCATTTCGAATATAGAAACGAGAAAGATGCATTACAGAGTTAATTTTTAGAACCAAGCAGTTAAAATTTAGTTATTCCCGACTCCAATTTAAGGTCTAGAGTTTTGACTGTGCTCGTGACAGAAAAGATAGTAGATGCAAGGCCCCTTTAAAACAGAAGCGACAGGCCTTCTCATTTCAAGCAATCCTTTAGGTTAACTATGTATTATTATTTATAGGGCCAGAAGCTGAGCAAAACTGTACGATTTTGTTCTGCAGCATAAAACCTTGATTGTTTTTTATTGCCAGTTTACAAAAGACACGGCTTACTCCCAACCTCTAACGTTTTTTTTTTTAATCTTTATTTATTTATTGGCCTGTTACAATTGGTGACAAGCAGGTCTAGAGTTATTACTGTGAATACAGAAAGTTGGATATTTATTCAGTCAGAGCCTTTCTTTTAAGTTTGGAGAAAAAATATTCATTACGATAGACTCTAAGCAGCCATTTAAGGTTATTTTGTTGTTGTTGTTCCCTTTCTTATCTATACGAAGCTGGGGCTAATCAGATGGAAAAGTAACCTTCGATTCTGTGCTGTACCCCTACGGTATCATTCAAAGATTACGATAGGAGACAGTGGGTGTAGACGGCGGCACGTGTGTGGCCATTATGAAAATATTCCATCCATGGTTGGCTTGTGCTTTTACAACGCCTGCTAAGGAATGTTCATAACATACACACACAAACCCGTGCTTAAAGGGACTCGACTGTAAACTGAAAAGCCTGTACTAAATAAATAATCACGTGTGTAAAAAGCTCACTTGTAAATACTTTGAAACTCTTCATGAGCTTAAAAGCTATATACGATTTGTTACTCTCGACAACGCAGAGTCGCCCGAATGGCAGACACAATAGAAAGAAGCGAATCTTGAGGGAGGTCTGTACTGTAATCCTGAAATTTAAGTCCATGTACGTTCCTCATGACCCAGCTAGCTGTAACCCTCACTTTTCTCGGCAAATCGTAATATTTTCCAACTTTAAAAGTGTAACGCTCTGTGACGGGTTTATAAAGATAGGTAACACCTAATTCTTTGCATAGGAATTTAGTATTAAATACTGTATCTGGAACTGAAAAGCCACGAACATCAATTATGGCGCCGATATAATTAATCAGCTCAGTTTTCTTTCATCTACAATAAAAAATAATAACAACTATTGTATTGAACAATGCTAAGACTATCGGTTAGTTCGCACTAATGCTACAACCATAAATTCGCTTTTTCTGTACAAATCAACTTAAACAACAAATGATATTTCATATACAATAACAACAACATAAACAAAATTTAACCAGCGGTTATTTTTTCAATAAAAGTGATTGCAGCAGCCCCATATTTTACTAAGTTCTTCCATTCATCACTCGTCAGCAAAATGGTTTTACTATGCACCGTTTTCTGATGAAATTGCTTAATGCCGACATAAACAATACCTCTAAATAAATAAACGCTGACCCAGTGCTTATTACTCAAAAGCGACCGGTGCTCTTTTTTTTCCGGTGATATAATATGCGCCTTCAATTTTTTGTTCGGTATGGTACTGGCCGCAAATCTGCCTATTATCATGGTAATCGGAAAAAAATATCCCCAGAAATAATATCCCCGGAAAAAATATACCGGTATAAATATCCCCTGGAAAAAATATCCCCGGTGAATTTGGGGCAATATTAAAACACCTTCTTTATGAGTATCTGCACTCTGAAGACGATGTGTACATAGAGTACACATCAATGTGAATCTGCTCAGCCTCCATACGAACTGTGTACAGGGAATACACAAATTGTGTAGTGGTAGTACAAAAGCTCTGACGAGAATATATACTGCCACTGCACAGACTGTGTCTTTCGAGTACACAGCTCATGTGGAGGCTGAGCAGGTACATATTGCTGTGTATTCCCAATACACATCGTTTTCAGAGTGATAGTCTTAATTTATACCGTTATCATACAGTAAAAAAACGTTCTAGTGCTGGACCTCCGTTTGTACTCCATTCTCCCAATAACAAAAAAAGAAAAGTGGTAAAGAATGAAACCTATCTCCCTAATAATAACGTGATGGGTCTATTAGTGGCAGGAAAAAAGGGGTTCCCCTCCCCCTCCTTCCATACCAGAGGCATACGTTCTTGGGGTCCTGGCAACAAAATAACCAGGTAAAATCTGGTAACATTTAGTGTTGTCCAGTACTATCTTGCATTTGCTTGCACCAAGTGAAGGAATGCACTTCGGCATTTCTTTCAATGAAACAGACAAGCCACGACCTTCATAAATATTGAGTGAAAATTTGGTACGTCCTCGTGCACCTGGGAGCAAGTCGTGGAGATTAACAATCACTGATAGTATCACTTTAATGTAGTCTATTCCACAGCTGTACTGTGTAAGGGTAGTCCGAAAAAAGCCTGTCTATAAAACGTATGCGGTGGTAGGGGTGTCCGTAAAATGTGCTGTGTTAGAGGAGTCCGCACAATTGAATCGTAACGACCAATAAGAAAACATTATGACTGCAGGGGATATTTTTACCGGGGATATTTTTTCCGGGGATATGTTTTCCTAGATTAATTTTCACGTACACAATCCATAGCAGAGGCTACCCACCTTTCATATTCGCTACAAGTAAGCTTTCCCCATTCCTCCATATCAAGAAACACTTGGTTTACAGTAATATGACTTGCAAATAATCCTACAACTATAGTTTGTTCCACATTATGCTTTCAGAAAACTGACTGTATAATGAACGTTTCCTTCACTACGATTGCAAAAACATGTGAATATCACACATGTAGAGTCTACACAGTTACTGTTACAGTCTACGAGTGGAATATTTAAGTGTTTTTGTACTCAGAGCGGCAGGAAACGTGGTATCATACAGTCAGTTTTCCGAAAACATAATGTGGAACAAACTATAGTTAAGGGGTTCTCAACCGAAAGTTGTTCCATATCCCTACGTACAGTACACGTTTAAATTGTCTCAGATAGATCACACGTAATCTAGTAGAATCTTCGAGGCTAATTCGCTCAAAAAAACCCAAGTATTTACCGTGAATTTTTGGTAGTTTCTGCTCGGGTTGTTCTCCATACGTTAGACGCCGTTCTAATTTATCAGCATTGGTGATACTTGAGTTAGGAGTTGAGTGGGCCACAGGTACTGGTGCATTGTTGATAATGGAGTCTACATTCCAGTACAGTAACGGATCGTCCGGCTGACTGGAATGACAGAATGGTTCCTGTTCCCAAATCGGAACTTCTTCCATTGTTGATCCTGCAGTGTTGGGCTTGCACTGTCGGTTGGGGCTGTAACAGTAGGGTGGTTCACCTCTCCTTGGCGGACAGCACATGGTGGAGTGTAGAACGCTGTAGGCTGGTCTACTAATTATTGTAGTAGTTGTTGTTATTGTATGTGTATGATAGCTGGTGTTGAAAAATGGTACACAGACTTTTTTAGCTTCGGTGGATGGTTCTAAACTTAACTGTTTTTTCGGCCGACGCTGATCGAACAAGATTCTGTTGCCATTTTGCATTGAGAGAGCCGTGTGCCTTCTTGAGCTTCGCTCTGTGCTTTTATAATACGACGTGACGTCATACCTGGTACGAAAGACCCCTCTCATTGGTTAAACGCATGATGAAGCTAACTACTGGCTCACAAACCATATTTCCATTGGTCTACGTCCAGTGATGTTAGTGTAGACGTGATCAGATAGGCACCATCTTGTTTCACAATACTATGGAGGACGCTGATTGGTCAGTTGATTTCTCTATGATGGAGTTCAACTTTGTTCCTTAAAAAGGCTATCTTTCAGAATAGTGCATAAAAAAGGGGGGAGAAATTGCAACCAATTTGCACGCCATGCTGGACGTCATGGCTGCTGCTCGACGACACAATTTTCAATGCTGGAATCACAGCACCGATACCCCCACCACAACACCGATATTGCATTCTGCTTATACCTGATCAAACAGTTTCGACAAGTCCGGGCACCAAACCCACGGACTCACAGGGAACACACTTGTCACATCAAACAAATGCTCCGTAATAGAGAGGAGAACAGAAAAGCTACGACCAGCAGCACCGAGCAGATCACGAGCCTTCCCGGTCAAGCACCTATAATCTGCCAGGATCCTCCCTACAAGGTCTTGTGCGCCTCGACTCAAGTTTCGGAGGCACAGGAGTGCAAGAAGCTCCGCAACCCGGCCCTCTAACGGTGGCTCATTGCACTCAACCCACAGGGAATGCACTGGAGTGGACGCAATGCAGCCTGAAACAATGTGAAGGCACCCATTAGCTATTGTTTGCAAGGAAACGATGTGACGCCTGGCCGTGCACAAAATCGGTAGGTGGTAATCATGCACCAATATGACAAAAGTTCTGTACGCTGACAGAAGGGCAACCCTCGTCACTGATGTCCCTACTGCAAGTGTCTTAAGGACCGACAACCGCATCCCAACTTTCGTCTAAAGCTGACTCGCATGCGCATTCCACTCAAGGGCCGAATCCAGGACAACCCCCAAGTACTTGACAGATGGCTTTGCCGTAACCGTAACACCATTCGCGCTCAAGGCCACTGGCATGTCCTGGACAGCTTTAGACTTCGAGAAGACAACTACCTCCGTCTTAGATGGCGCAAGTAGAAGGTCCCTCTCACTCAAGCAAGCAGCAGCTGTATCTAAAGCGCATTGAGCGCAGCTGGACAGAAGGGCCAGATCGTCACCAACAAACCAGAGAACAACATCATCCGCGTAGCAGACGATGTTGTTGGAAGCCCCTAACTCGACCAAAACATCATTGATGGCAACCGCAAAAAGTGTCGGACTGAGGCAGCTTCCTTGCAGAAGACAGTCAGTGCAGGCTTCCGACGACCAAAATCCATTTACACAGGTTGCAAACTTTCGCTCACCCAGGAGCGCTATTAAATCTGCAACCAGCTTCGGACTGACGCCAATTGGGTTCAGAAAGTCCCTGACCCAGTCGATGGCCACCGTGTCATAGACTGCTTTGATGTCCAAAAAGTCAGCCATGACACCTTCATTCTGAGTGCAGGCCTCTCTGACACTGGTCAAGAGGAGGAGCACTCCTGTCCGGTCTATACCCGAACTCTGACGGGGCTAGGCAACTCAAATACCCCAGATGCCAACTCAGTCTATGAATGAGCATGCGCTCGAAAACCTTCCTGACACAGGATAGGAGCGCAATAGGCCTTTAATTAGATCTGTCACTCCCTGGAAACGTAGCACCATCAGAAATATCCTGAAAAAGAGCAACAAATGCAACTTGAGTACTCCTGAAAAGCTACTTCAGCTCTCCGTACGATATACGATTAATACCTGGAGAGCTCGTGCTCTTGCACACACGAAGTGCTGCCTCATACTCACACAGGTGCTACGGTTCATCACCTGCATAAGACAGGACACAAGCAGGGAAGAATAACGGTGGTGTGCCACTGGGGAGAGCATACACTCTTGAAAACCTTTCATAAAAGGCATCCACGATTTTCTCCCCTGGCAACACAGAGTGGCTTCCCGTCCCACAAGATGCTGGGTCATACACGCAGGTGTGTTATACTTTCCGGTCTTGGAAATGCAGAGCCCACCAAGTTGATTTACAGAAGCTGCAGTCCCAATCTGACTACACAGGCGTGCTCCGTAACTCTCCTTTTCCCTTCTAATTATGAATTTTTATCTTGGTGGGCGACACACTAGCGTGTGTCTTGATTAGGCAAGTTTCATCGTTATTCACATAGTTTTTTCAACAAGAAAACGGTAAGCTGTGTCTTTATAGTGAATTTTATGTTGTCAGGCTACCAAAGTCTCCCGATCAAACAAGTTTTAGCCTTTTCTGTCGCATAGTTATTTATCCTCAGATCGCTGAAAACAGCCAAACTCCCTTTGCTGTAAAGACACAACGTGTCTAGTGGTCGCCATGCTCATATATACATAGTATCTTTATGTTATCGTTTTATCTTGGCGGACGACACACTGGCGTGTGTCTTGATTAATACGAGACACGCAATCAAAGTCTGAGGTTGACTTCAGACTTTGCCATTACTTATCAAAGCACGAGCTCAGACTTAGATTTAAGTTTCCATTATTAATACGGCCCTAAGGGCCATATTCATAATGACGGCTCAGCTTGAGCTATTCATGTCATTATGAATACCGACACCATAGCATGTGCTGAGCACGGACTAAGGGCCATATTCATAATGACGGCTCAATTCAAAGTCTGAGCTGGTACTTTTCTAAGTCAGGGCGAAGCCTGAGCCTAGCTAAGACTCACTTTGGTATACATAATGAAATCCAGGCTCAGACTTAGCAAAGTAAAGCTTTGGCGTGAGTTTGAGCTTAGCTCACACTTAGCAAAGCAGAGCTTCGACGGATCCACGGAAACACAAATACACAAACAGACAAATAACGGAGACGGGGGGGGGGAGTAATAATAATATAATAATAATAATACTTAGAAAGGAAAAAAATGTACGAAGTTTACACTTGTGAACTTGTTTTTTTTTTAATAATACAAAAGCATACAATGTAATTACTGACTTTACATAGATTTCATTTTTATAATTTTGAAGGCAAACCATTGATATTTAGCAAGAATTAATTCTAAAAAGAATTTTTTCTAATAATAATGATTGTCAAAGCCAGTAGTCGGATCCTGTTGGTCTTCCTGAAACGTGTGATGAAAATCCCAACTCAGACCAAAGATCTGTTTTGCTGAACCAGGTCGCAAGTGACAAGAAAGGCAAGTGCACATTGGGGCACTTGGGTCACTCCTCCTCTCTCCCACTTTGGATGCCCTTTCAGTAAATAAAGATAATCCATTACAAAGGCTATTCAAGGATTAAAATACTGTTTCTACGGTTACAGTTCAATATGGCCAGGCCATCTATTTTTTTTTTAGAATAGCTATTTTTAGACATATTTTAGAATGCATGGCGGAAAATAGTGCTTGCACCTTTTTTTTAGTGATCTTTGCCCTTCTTTTTGATGGATGCTTTCCCCTTCGGGGGGGGGGGGGGGGGGGGGGGAGGGTGTGTGGGCGCCTATGGTGACATAAAATACGTCGCCAGCAGTGAATCAGCAAGGGCCACATTCAGAAGATAGATACAGAAGTAGATGTTTTGCTGCTGAACCAGGTTGCATGTGACAAGAAATGGACACATAGAGGCACTTGGGGCACTGCTTCCTCACCCCCTCCCCCGGCCCCTACTCTTGGATGCCCTTTCGGTACATAAAGATAAGCCATTACAAAGGCTATTCAAGGATTAAAATACTGATTCCAAGGTCCCAAGTTCGTTCAATATGGCCCGGCCATGTCTAATTTTTTTTTATTTGGGCAGCTACTTTTTTTAGATCTCTTTTTTTAGAATATATGGGGACAGGGGGAATGGTGCTTGCACCTTATTGAAATGTTGCTCTTTGTGTATTTTTATTGATCTTTGCCCCTCTTTCCGACGGATGTCCCCCCCCCCCCCCCCCCCCCCCCCGTTTGAAAGTCTGTGGGCACCTGTAGTGACATGGTGAACAAATACGTCGTTAGCCAAATTGCTGGAAACCATCATACCATTGCCACGCCGGCAATGACCTGCGCTACAAGATACACGAAAAAAAACGCTAGGAAGCACGCGAGTTGTAAATAATCAACATTTCCTTGGCGAGCTGTATCTCTGGTCCGCCTCCTCCCCCCCCCCCCACCCCTTTGGGTTTTTTGACGTCATCTTGGCGTTTGCTCCCCCCTTCCTCTCCTCCCGCACATTACTGCTGTCATACACGCGATTACTACTGTAAAGTTTTTCACAAAGCGGGTATACAAATATGTGTACTTTTTAATTTCAATTTTTATACAGGTTTTGAGTTCATTTGTCTCACAGACAGACGAATAACAATTAGTCTGTCTGATGATACAGCTGACTATTATAACTGATATTGTCTGACAAAAACTACTTTTCTTGAATAAAAAACAATATTTATTTCATTTGCCCCCCCACCCCGTCTAATCCCTCCACGGGCCCATGGGCCGGCGCCCTTGTCATCTGCCCTGATCGCATGGGCCTTAAGCGGCCACTAACAGGGCGAGGGGTAATCGTCTAAATGAATATCGTATAATTGGAAAAACGTATACAATATAACAGTATAACGGAAAATCGTCTAACACGAAATTCGTGTAATGGAAAAATCGTCTAACACGAAATTTGTTTAATGGAAAAATCGTCTAACACGATATTCGTATAATGGAAAATCGTCTAAATGTCTCTGCCTCGCTCGCGCTACCGCGCTCCCCACGGCTATACGTATAACATCAGAAACCGTATGCATATTATTATCCAATTAGACGTTTATCCATTATACGATATTCAGTTTAGATAATTTTCTATTAAACGATATTCCGTTTAGATGATTTTCCATTATACGATATTCCGTTTAGATGATTTTACATTATATGATATTTCGTTTAGAGGATTTTACAGATTGTTTATTCATGGAAATATTAGCTTATTATTCCATTAGACGATTTTCCACTTAGACTTTCGTCAGACACCTCGCCCCTAACCAGGGAAGTCCCTAAACGAATCATTTCGGAACAGTAAATAAAAAACGCAACACGTCGAAAGCTTCAGGCCGTGCAGCCAAATCGATGTTAGGGCGCGTTTACGGTGCGACTCGCCTTTGCATTCTCGCAGCTAGAACTCAATCGCGATGGCAAAGATGACAATGCCATGGTAACAACGCTAAATGGACTAGCTAAATCCGACATCGTTTGAGTAAATACTTGCAGTCTTATAATCCGTGCCAATAATACAGGGTGTTTCAAAAAAACCAACGCTACACGCCGAATTCGAATTTTTCTAAGTCCAACAACCATTCCCCGTCACTATAACCCTTATCCATGACCTCAGTAAAGAAATCAAGAAAGTTATTCCTGACCTCAGGAAAGAAAGCTTTTATTTGCTTTTCAAATAAGTACCGAAAAGTAACAAAAGCATGTGACAGCCCTGGTTGGGGGGGGGGG
>JAHWFP010004729.1:18680-32228 GCA_023313725.1 Lithobius niger | reverse complement strand
TTAACCCATGAAGGGGCCGTCCATATATTACGTCATGCTTTTAGGTCTATTATAAAATACCCACCCCTTCCCTTTGTTGCAAATGTCACAATCACGTCACACTTCTGTAAATCATAATCACGTCACACTTCTGTAAATCACCCCACCCCCATGTAATATGTCAAAGTACTTTACATTTGATTATAATTAAATTTATAATTTTTTTTTCAATTTTCTTCCAGTCCATGGGTTTAAATATTTGACTTTTCTGTGTGTTTAAATGGAACTGCATGTGAACTATAATTTTCATAAACAATGCGCCAAACACCCCCCCCCCCCCCTCCCATCATTGTGTCACAATTATCACAATAAACCAACCACCCATCCACCCCTTCTAGATAGTCTAAAGACAGCATGTCGACAAAGCCAACTCGGCCCATAAAAAAAAAAAAACACTGATAAACTGCATTTTTCTATTTTACTTTTTATCATGTAAATAAACAACGACAAAAAAAAAGCAGTTGACATAGCATAAACGGTTTGTATCGAGTTTGCAGCGAATTCTTTACCTTCAGAATTAACCTTACTTAACTGCCAGGGGGCATAACTGCATTCCGTAGTATGTAAGTGAACAGAGTAGGTCCCAATAGCGTCAATTTCTTCCTTCTAGTGTCAGAAAAAAAGTAACATTTGTTGCCGTGCCAAAAATTTTATCGTTCATGCTAAACGGCAAAATTCATAATTGGCGCCCGAATGTTACATCGGCGTTAGATATGTTTACACTTTTCTCGTAAAGGGGTCGTATTATAAGAAAGATGTTGAAACAATAAATGTTCGGAATACGATTTTCCTCACAAAAAATTCCTGTTAGTTTTTTTTTTTTTTTTACTTTTGCCAGAAAACTTTTGACTGGTTGCCAGTAAATTTCAGAAAAATGCGGACAAATGAATTTGATCACTTTCAGATTTAAGGCTGGGACATACGAACGAGTCTCAACGAGAGCGAGTCCCCGAGACCACGATTATAACCATTCTAAATTCCTGCGGGTGGGGAATGAGAAAGGTGACAGATGACAGCGAGCTGACTACGAGTTGACTACGAGTTCAGTAAGAGTGCTGTGAAGCATGCTTCGTAGGTGGGGGACTTTTCCCGGGAATCCGCGTCATCTAATTCTCGCTTGCTCTTGGTTGTTGGATGAGAATATGAGTTAATATGGGAGGAATTAAGAAAAGTATATTATTAACCCTTAGTTGCATGAGTTATCTTCTGGGTATTTGTTTGGCTTCGGGTTTCCCGGGGATGCTTCACAAAGCTTACACTGGCCTATATAGGTTCTGTGTGTTTTCTGACTCTACTGCAAGTTTGAGTTTTCTGAGAAGGTGCATGATAGTCTCGTACCCCATTGTATTGGAAATTGGGTGGAAGCTACTTCAGACACCTCAGACTGGGGTCTCAATCTTTCTTGCCTGGGTGCCTGGTTACTCGGGCGTCTTTGGGAATGAGGCTGATGACGATCTGGCCCAGCAAGGATTTGAGTCCAGGTGTCACCCCGCCTTTTTTCCAGTTGGTTATAGGGATCTGTAGTTTCAGCAGTTTCAGGTAAGGAGTTGCAGGTCCGTGGAGTGAGGGGTTGACAGGGTGCTCGCTCTTTGAGGTTCACCCGATAACTTCTACACCAACGGCCATTGGGCATCTGCAGTTTAAGGACTCTGGTCTTGTTTCCAGGCTTTGTACAGGGCTTGTTCAGTTGCGGGTGCACCTCTATCGGCAAGGGTGGTGCAACTCCTGTATCTGTGGTACGGGTGATGAAACTCTCCCCGACTTCTTCTTCATAATGGACACGTTCCCACACTTACATGTTGAGGTTTTCTGCGTTACTCGACCCTATTAGAGGGTGGTGCAAAAGTCTGGCGAAGCCTACTACCATTCCAAATCTACTACGAGGAGAACCACGAAAATGTAAATACATATACTATAGGTCGGGGGGGGGGGGCATGTAGTGATGCTATTTTAAATGACCTTGTTATGGTCCTTCAAGGTCATCACGATTGTAAATTTTGAACAACACGTCTTAGAATAGTGATGTAAATTGGAAAGTCGTGGAGAACCGTGAGCCAATGCTAAAGCTAAAAGCAGAATGAAAATCGGACCATTAGGTTAGGAGTTATCCTTCAGACAAGGTAGTCATAATAGCTTCGCTGCAGGACTTCATGATGTCCAGCAGAGAAGGCGCCGTACCAAACGAAAGTATCGCAGCAGTACGAGATACAGAAACAGGTTTTTTTTTGTACCTATCCAGGAAAATATGGTACGTCTTCCACAAAATTAAAAAGTGTTTTCCTGAAGCATGCATACGTTCAGTTACACATGGAGGGGGGGACCCTCTGCTTTAAATAAAAAACATAGCCTAAAGCCATTAATCTGTCTTGCCCCTCCCCTCCCCACTCAAGGAAACATTTACGGATCTCCCCCTGAATGTAACTGAACGAATGCATGCTTCAGGAAACCACTTTCCAATTTTGTGGAAAACGCACCACACGTTTCTGCTTAGGTAAAAAAAAAACACCTCTTTCTGCATTCCGTATTGCCGCGATACTTTCGTTTGGTACGGGGCCTTCTCTGCTAAACATCCTGAAGACATGCAGTGAATCTATTAAGACTAACTTTTTTGAAGGATAACTCCTACCCTAATTGCCCGATTTTCATTATGTTTTTTTGCTTTAGCATTGGCTCACGGTTCTCCACAACTTTCCAATTTACACCACTACACTAAGACGTATAGTTCAAAATTTAGCATCATGATAACTTTGAAGGACCATTTCAAGGTCATTTAAACTAGCCTCATTACATGTCCCCCTCCCCCCGACCTAGTGTATGGATGTACATTTTCGTGGTTTTCCTCTTTGTAAATTTGGAATGGCAGTAGGCTTCTCCAGACTTTTGCACCACCCTGTATATGCACCCGATTCCAACTGTTTGCAAATATTTCTACCTCATAGGGAATAATTACCTCAGTAGGCTTGTTGCACTTAAAAGACACAGTCTGCCAGTGAGCCGCCTGTTCAAATGGTTTTTGTACCGAGCGTTAACAATCATTCCTGGTTATCTGCCCGACGAAGCCCTAAAGCCCTAGAGAGAGAGAGAAAATCAACTTTATTTGGGTGCATGGCCCTAGCCCGTACGCCCACTCTATTATAAAGATATACATAAGCATATAACATACTCCTCTTAACCTCGACATCCATGTCAACAAAAGAGCCCTGAGTCGAAAAACATCACGCACTTGCAAGCTAATATACACTCAGTACCTCCTAAATACAACCCACATGTCCTGCGCATCAAAAGATCTTAGAGCCACAAAACAGGCATCTACAAACAGCATCCATTGGCCATACTATAGAGCAACGACAATAACGTAATATGATTATATATAACTCTATGCCGGAGCCTATAACTAGGCTAGCTGCAAGGGGCACTGGAGGTGGAAAAGAAGGGCGTCTTATTGAAGCAAATGCTGTTAGAGCGGTTTTCTTAGGCCTAAAACGCGCGATTTTTGTCGATTTGTTGGCAGTTGCTTAAATTTCTAGCAAGTGGAATCGTTTTTTCTTCCGATTACAACCTCGCAGAATAAGGGATCGGAGAAAACAACGGTTTTTAAGGCTAAGAGATCCACTCTCAAAGCACTGCATGGACTAGAAATGCCGTTGTTTTCCCCTCCGTTTTAATCTGGTGCCCCTTGTAGCTATCTGTCCAGATGCTAGCTCGTAGCCAATACGGCGTTATTGTTGCTGCTTGCTCTATAGTCCTAGATCCACTACCCACTAGAGTGAATGGGGTTATATGTAAATTTTGGTTGCCTTGCAGAAACTTGCTATGGTTCGAAATTTGCTGACTGTGGATTTGCTGCCATAAGCGGCGTTAAAAGGACGACATCCTTCTTTAGCCTCAAGTGCAGGGTTTCACGCTGAGACCAGTAAGAAGGGCACAATAGCAACAAATGTGCTGCCTGTACGCCTCCCGTTTACAATGGACAACAATAATGTTTGTGACAACAGTTAAGCTCTCACCCCAATTAAATACCACCTGTGTGTTAGCAAGACACCGGCATGTGTCTAGGACTCTAGGTAACTGCAAACGAGAGTGTATTACACACCAAAGAGTTAACGCAATTACTAATACATTAAAACGAAATGATGTTGTTGCTAATGCAAGTTAACGATAATTTGATGAAGTCATTAATGACTTACAAAGTGGCACGAATGCTGCGTTTAGTCGATAATTTACAGACATATCCACCTGTAAAGAGTTGGGAGTCACTAATGACCAAATGCACTGATTTTGTATAAATACTCGGCCGTCAAACCAAAAGTACCACAGAACTTCCTGTGATCCTACCATCATGGTACTCCAACTGGTTTCACCTCTTCTTGTGCTTCTGCTTGTGGGTCAGGTAAGTTATAGGATCGACTGAAATGATCATTGCAGTTTTCTCGTACTACAACAGCAGTCCTCAAGAAACGAACAACGTGGATAACTGCGGGTATACCGGTTTGAGTCCCTGGATTTTCCAATCACCTTGCTAGATTTTTTTCTTCTTTCATATACTGTAGGTTTGAAAATCAATCAATTCATCTGTACGATCATTAGTTCGATTCAGGCGACGTTTTTCTCCAAGAAATTGATTTTAAAAGAATAGAAGAAACAATAAGACCAAACAATAAAATAAGAATAAAAAAAATTATTTCAACTTTAGACGCAGGGAGTCGAACCGTAATCAAACCGTAACCGAAAACCGGTAAAAACAGTTGGAAATTGCTGAACCGCAGCCGAATCGAAAAACTTACGGGGCCATGGCATTAACCGTACCAAACCCGAAATGAAATATCGGTTATATTTCCGGTTTGACTGACGTCACTTCCGGATCGCCATCGATGTTTTTAGCAATACTCCATCCTATGGTCGCAGATATATAGCTTTACCAACAATCAAAGTTTTAGTAACCAATGTGCAGTTATGTAATGTATTATTTTTATTTTATTTAAGTAAAGTTTGGCTAAATGAAGTTTCATCCAGAATAAGATTGACTGCTAGCATGCCGTTTAGAGAGATGCTATGCTAAAGCAACTAGCAGTAAGCATAACTAACAATGAGTAATTATATCCCACAGAAATATTTCATAAGATTTTAACAATAATGAATCAATTTGCCAGATTAAACGGACATACCAAGGGTCTGGTGGTAGGCATCGTTTAAACATAATTTTATTATTATTTAAAATATAGATTTTTAATTAAGTTTTTTTTTTAATGTATTTAATTTTAATACAGTACAGTTCGTGAGCAGGGCGGGAAGATGGGGGGAGCAAAGGCCCAGAAAATGTCTTCTACCGGATCATGCCAGTATGAAATAGAAAGGGGCGGGAGAAGCTGCTGTTAGGTTTGTGAGACCACTAAATAATTTCCCTTAATCAATTTCTGATACTATAATGTCTTATCCGGCTTCTGGAGCGCACGCTTTGAAAGAATCCTTCTTAATTTTTTTGTCGTTTATAAAACTGGTTTAGTTGGGCGGCATACAATGTAAACCTGCATTAAAATGAGTAAGCTACTTGTTTTATGGCCCTGAACAAGTGATAGTCAAAGTTTATCTAATGTGTTGTTGAATTAATATTAAATTTATAAGCTAGTTAGGCCAAATTTGTTCGTTGTTAGTTGTTCGAGAAAAAACTTATTTCATGAAAAAGTAGAAAACTAACAAAAATAGTAAATATAATTTCGAAGTCTATGAACTTCAGAAGTCATATTGACTTCTGAAGTTTGGTATAAAACCCCCTCCCCCTTCCCAAAAAAAGAAAGTAACCGAACCTAAAAAATAAACCGTTCGACTCCCTCTTTAGAAGACTAACATTAACCATCCGTATTTATTTTCGTTGCAGACCCTCCAGATGTACCTTAATCCTGACGGTGAGTATATTTAAGAATTAGTTTGGGTCTTGTCATGGGTTGGAAGAGTCAATGGTTGGACGAGTGACTATTACTATTGAATGCTTTGAAATCTAAGACCAACCATCTGCATGGTGCTATGGGAATATGTGTTTTCAATCAAAGCCTGGTTGTGCGTTATGGTTCGAGGATTTTGGTTGTTTAACTGGTGAGGCCTCCAGTGAAGTGTAATGAAAATTTAACGATACATTTACTTGATTACTGTGTTACTAAATTATTCTGTTATATAAGATAAAAGAATGTTTTCTTGTTGTGATTAATATCACACTGATTCGCGAGCAATTAAAGATGAGAAGAGCTAATACTGCTAACTCAGCAAGAATAACTGTTTCAAATATAACGTTAAGAGGTAGGAAAAAGCACTAAATCTATATATTTATTTCGCTTAGGAGCAGACTTAGTTCAGGAGCAGAGCTAAAAGGATTGTTAGGGATCAGGATTAAACAAAGCTTCAATAATCAGCAATAGGGCGAGCGGCCGACAGTGAGAACGGATATGCGCCCTAACAATTAGAAACAAACACTACTGCTTCAATAATGCGGACTATTACAGCAGAATTGAAGCAGGGGGAATCAGATAGACCGGCGTATGTTACGCCGGGGAACTACTAGTTTTATGTAAAGCAGTTGAGAGCACAAATAAAATCATGAAAAGTAGAACAATGAAATAACAATGGTCGCAGTGTTGCAGCTAACATTATTATGAACTTTCGAGCAGAACAAGTCGAGTGTAGTGTTGAAAAATTTTCTGTTGATTCCGGCAGTCATGGCACGAAAGTGATCCGAAGCCCGGTTCGAAATTTTCGGGGCGAAAAGTAACGCGTTTTTATTGTTATTTTTTTGAGAACAAAAATGGAACGATCTTGGTTCCCCGTTAGGTCTAACAGTTTAAAACAAAAATTCAACACAGATGCAAACCTATTTTCGTTGCCTTTTGGAAACCAATGGTCCTACCGCAGAGCCATACTGACAAAATTACTCGAAGTTTAAAACAAAATTCTACTCGAATTCTCTTATTTAAAGGCCTTCTCAAAATTGGGCTGCCGATACGATTGAGGGTGGGCTTCGTGAACCGGTTGAATTGTTCCAGATAGAACGCCGTGCACATATGTCACTTTGTTGCCTCGTTGATGGGGTTTTTACTTTTACGGATCTGCAACCCAAATTCTCCCCCAATACAAAGAGTAGACGACAAGAGGGAAAATTTAGCTGGACACCTTGTTGTTCTTGCTATTTGTTTAAGGATTTGCTTTACTGGGTTTCGGCTCGTAGCCACGCACCCTATTACATCCTCTTAACTTAATTCTATTTACAAAATCCCATAAACATGAACATTCCATGAACAGTTTGTAACACCCTTGAGCTGCTATCTCGCTTTCCTACTGTGTGAACAGGAGTCCGCTGACAACAACCTTGTCATCGTCTTTCACCCGCCAAACTTGTTACTTCCTGCAAAAATGAAAACAAACTATGTGAATAAAACGGCAAAGAAAGTGCTCAATTAATTATTTGCTAATATCTTCTATGCTTCAAATCGAGCACCGCAACCCAAAACGAAACAAGTAGGAATGAATCAGGCTACAACCAAATGGTTTTTAATCCTGCAACCAAACCAATTTTGCAGTTCACTCAAAACTGTAAGGCTGAAATGGGTGACAAAATTTGCAAACAATTTTTCAGAAAAATCAAATATAAAATTTACATAATTGTTAACTAGTCGTTTTATTTTTTTTTTCGTTTATTGAAGAACGGTGAATTTGAATCGCAGGATAAAGGAAAAAAACAGGCACAAATTAGGTAATGGTGAAATGATTCAGAGGAGGTGCTGGTTGAGTGAGCGAAGCGTACGAAAAGAGGCGTTTGTTTGGCCTTAAGTATGACTGGCGTCATTTGTGTTCACTAAGCTTAGCCAGTGCCAATAAGGCTTATTGAATGACTTATTTGGTTCGAAATGCGACCCTCGTGAGCCCAGTTGATACGTTCCAAAATATATAAATCGCCAGTTGTTGCATCGCGCTCTCTGCCTGTCACTTTGACAACAAAAAACTTGTCAACATGTCATTACGTTGACCAGGTTAACAAGATAATGCCACCAGGCCAAACGCGATTGATTAAATACAATTTGATGAAGTATGGACACGCGCATGAGAGACCAGACCATACCGACATTGCAAAAGGTGCATTCAGTATCACCCTTCAGCTAGCTTTTCATAACATGTCTGGAATGCAAGGTTTTTGTTTTATGTCCTTAGCAGCAGTTCGTCCATTGTTTGACATTCGTGAATTATTTCCAGAATATGATTCCGAATCCGTTTCCTTCCATTCGTTGGAGACCCGTAAGGCCAATGGAGAACGTCTTCTTCAATTTCAAGCTTTCAACCAAGAATACAACTTAGTTCTTCAACCAGCAACCATCTTCACTCCAAACTACAGATATATGGAAGTGGAGACGTTGGCTGATGGAAGGACCGCAATCAAAGAAAGGGAATCAACGGTAAGTAACAATTAGAAAACGAAAACGAACTCGTTTCATGTTTAAGTTAAGGTTTAACTGATCCGAAGTCAAAACAGCAAAGAAACACACATAAACTTTCCTGTAAGTTCTCAGATTCTACAGTGTTGCTGTACTGTTTAGTCCACGTGAAACTTTACTGCTGTATTCATATGTTTTTAGCCGTTTCACTTTTGCATATACGATAGATCAACGAATGATTGGAGCATTCTATCTGGCTAAACGACATCGCTGGAAAATGTTAAAAAAAAAAAAAACTAATCGTCTTAGTGTGCTTAGTACAGCTCTATAAAAGCCTGGAAATATCTGAAAAGTAATAATGAAATTCCATGCCTGGAAAAGTGCTTGAAAATCTTAAGAAATGGTATATGTATTATCAGTACGGTAATGAACGGAAAGTAGACAAAGTGACTGAAGAACACTGACAAAATTTAACCAAGACAGTAGTTGAGTGCGTAGCTTTACATTGTATAATTATTAATGTCATGAATGGAAACGCAAACCTATTTTTGCACTTTAAAATTTATGCATAAACACTTATGGCCTCTATATCAGTTTTAATTTATTGGCCGAGCGAGTGTGATCGAGTACTGGACTGAATTTGGTCTTGTGTGTATGTTTACCTCCTTTTCTATGAGCGTGTTTGTTTGTTTGTTTGAGACACGGTAACGTTCTCAGTTTTGTTTTGATTTGATTGAAATTTCATGACAAGGGAGCTTTGGTGCAGGAAATTACCGAGTTCGAAAATGAAATTCTAAATCAAATATTTTCGGAGATAATCGCGGTTTCTGTTGCATGGCTAAACCAATTTTTAGTAGATGTGGTAAGGACCACCATCTTTAATGGAACACTCTAAACAAGAACGCCGCAAAGCCGTTTGGCGTAAGTTTCTTCATTGTGAAAGTTCTGTTACTGCGAAGAATGCAGAAAATAATTACAAATAGTTACACAATTATTATTGCCAATTTCACACGTTTTGAAACATCGTGGTCGCATCTTTTGTCATTTCTACAGCAAATCTCGCGCGTCGTGGCAGAGCCACCCGTATGCGCTGGTAAAAATCGGTGTTGGATTCGTTGGCGTGCTTCGGTGTTTGCTTGCAGTGTTCGATTCGGTGTTCGCTGATTTATTTACATAAGGAAAATCCGATAGGCATTATATTTTTTGTACGCGTTTCGCTTTTCATTCAAATTTAATTCAAGTGATATTTTGATAACGTCGATACAATTTTGCAGATTGTAAACGGACAAGACGGACAGCTCTATAATGTTGCTGAAACACACGGATCTGTTTACATCAACGACAAAAACATCGTTCAAGTAGTAAGTCACTAAGTTTGGGCTTCTGACGAAGTTCAGGGTTTTATACATCCTTTCCTCAAACTCGGTATTAAAACAGTTCTAAATCTAATTTTGTGGATCTGTTCTAACTTTTTTAGAGTGGTATTCTCAGCGATCAACTCGTTGTCATGCCAGACGTACAAAATGGCGGCGCTTCTCATGTCGTCTATAAAAGGAAACAAGATACAGTTGTTGACAGAAGCAATGACTATGGTAGGTCAAATTTGTGTAATGATTTTAAACAGTTGATAAACTTGAACAAAGTCAGTGAATAAATAGTACATGCTATCAGTAGTTTATAAAGAGTTCAGTCACGAGGAGTGATCGACAGAATTAAAGGTCTGTGCCAGTGTATGACGAGTTATAGCACCGAATTGGCGAATTGGTTTTATACTAAAAATGCGGCCGCCTTACAGCAATTTTTACTGTTACAAGGCCTGAATTTCATATGCCAATAGCATCATTGCGCAAATGTATTTGTTTACTATATCTGATAGTAAGCATCCGCTATTAATCTATTTGTTTACTACATCTCATAGGAAACATATGTTTGTTTACTATATCTAATGAGGTCATGATGCTGGGTGGAGTGCAGGCAAGGGCCCGATTATTATTTCAATATACTGGCTGCAAATTAAATTGGCTATAAGCGAAGGTCCTGGTTTGTTGAAACTCTAGATTAAATTGCATCAGTAATAGAGAAATTATAATTATAAGACGTTTACAACGTATTACAACGCATTATAACACATGAATGAAAAACCTGCAAAGTGCACAAAACAACAAAACACGACGTTTACAAATGCATTAAAAACCAACAGTCATAATTGCCTTTAAAGATGCTTTGCTTTGGTATGATGAATTTCATTGTGTATCCAGTACTTACGATGCTTGACTGTTGATTTTTAATGCACCTGAAAACGGGGTAATACATATACCCGAAACGTGTTTTGTTGTTGCTTTTTTTGTGTTCTTTTCAGGCTTTTCATTCATGTAAAAATTGAATCAGTCACAGTTCTTCATGCATACTACACTTTGATTAAGGGAGATAGCGGACAAAACCAAACAAATATTAGTGATAGCTGTCAAAAACAAAACTTGTTAAGGATTTCCACCAAGTTTTTCCCCTCTAACAGTCTGAAGACGTGGTATCCAACGCTAAGATAATCCTTTACAAGTTTTGTTTGGGACAGTTTAAAAATACTAATACGGTAATTGAAGTGGCACTATCACCGATTAAAAGTCTGTAGAATATGGCAACATCTAGCGCTAGCTAGTGCTATCTAGCACTTGCTTTCACCACGCGAAGGAATGCACAATGGCATTTCGTTTTACGAAACAAACAAGCTACAACCTCCGTATTTATTCAGTGAAAATTTGGTACGTCCTCGTGCACCTGGGGGCAGGATGTAAAGGTTAACAATATCGCTGCCGCAAGATGGCGCTCTTCTGCCGTTTCACTGTAACAATAGCAAACCATCCTGGAAAGGAAAACCACCATGCGGAAGTCGCGTGTCGTCATTCATGTGCTATTATGAATCTTCCCAGATGCATGATAACACGTGAGTTTAGTCATTGTTGTTGCTCACTTGTCATTATTAGCAGTTCACAATATTGACTCCATTGTGTTTCTTCGTTTATTACAATTCTGCAAATGAAATAAAAAAGGAAAATTTAAACCTGAACACCGTTGCTTAGGTGAGAAGCATATTGATCACTCTGCCTCCTTTTTTCAGTCGAATTATTTGACCAGGAAATACCTTTAGTGGAAGAAAGACAAGCACCCGCAGAAGTGACTGTTAAACTCCTGGTTGTCTTGGATAATATTAATACTCGTGCACTCGGCTCCAATCAACGTGACATCGAATCGTATGCTGCGGTTTTCTGGAATTCAGTAAGTATTCAAATGAAAGTAACGTGAAAATACATCCAATTATGTGTATACAGTTGATGAGAAAATATCACAGTATCGTTACAAACATTTAAGAAGTGCTTACAAACATTACAACTTAAACAATAATCAGTAACCCCCCCCAAAATTTAAAGGCCTTAAATGAATTCAAACCAGGGAATCATTACGTTTCCTTTCCCCTATCTGATCTTAAACACGGGGATTTTTTCCTTCAATTTTCTTTAAATTTTGTAATTGATTATATCGAACAGAAAACAATGCGTTTTATTGGGAAACTCCTTTACAAGTGAAAATAAGATAGACAGTGGGGTTGCACAGTGTTCGGTCCTTGGTCCTTTCTTTTTTCGCTGGTCTGTAAATGACTCTCAGTTTCCAAATAATTCTGTGTTCATGCCAAAGTTTGTAGATGACGTTAAGTTGTATAACATTGTTAACGGATTGGATGACCATTTGGTCTTAATGGTGTGGTCCATCAGCTTGAAACGTGGTCGGGCAAATGGCAACTTCCAAACTCTTCAGATAATTATACTGTTTTTCACATTGTAAAAACCCACGTATGGAATTACATCATTAATAACATATTCTTGAAGCATGTGTGGTAAAAGACTGGAGAATAATCTTCTCCGATAATGTAAAGACGTCTGTACCCTGTAGTAACACAGTAGTTAATTCTTCCAGACCCGAGCGAAAATGAATACTCGCTGTTTTGTCTCATGACAATTTATTTCGGGCCTTTAAGGTATAAACAAGACCGATACTGAACATGCACGTCAGGTTTGGCCTCCTCACTTGCTGAACTGTACTTTGCATGTCGAGCCTGTGCAACGCGGGTTTTTGCCAAGTTTTTGTTGGGTTTAATGTCATGTTTTATATGCGGAGCACTTTAATAAATTGAAGTTATAATCTCTGGAGAAGGGTGAAACATGATCTTGCACTTACGTTTTTTCTTCTGCATGGATTTCTTAGCTGAAATTGTAGCCCTCCATTTTTTTATGATTAGGGGCAATGATAGAACCAGTGGAAACCCCCTTAAAGCTGGTGGTATTTCTTATTTTCAGTCTTTGAACTGCCGTAAACAGATATTTGCTAATGTTGTAGCAGCTTGAACGCTTGCCAGCGGATCTTGTTTTGTCACCATGACTTGATTGTTTTTAATTTAGGCTGTCTAAGGTAGACCTTTCACATATGCAGCTAAACAGAAATCATAAAATTTGAGTTACGCTGTTTATGTTGTATTTAATGTTTGCCTAACATTGTTATGGGAGATATATGTCTGTGGAGAAATATTGTATTTTGTAAATTACTGAGTAGTTAGAGACTTGGTTCTATAGGCGCTTACTCGTTGTTGTTTTAAGCTCAATTAAAAAATATATATTGTGTTCTTTTATCGTATTTTAATTCATGGGCTGATTCAAGTGGTCTCGTATCGAACCCTAGTGTCCCAGCTCTTCTTTGTTGAACAACGTATAGATTATTATTATTATTATTATTATTATTATTATTATCTTCTTTTTTTTTTCTTTCTGGTTTTGTGCAGCCACAAAATATATGCTAGGACGGCTGCAGATACGAAACAGTGATATTCACACCGATAAAACTTTGCTCTTTTCTTACTGCAAAAATGGTCGTTTTTTTCTGTTGTCACAGCTTGGATAAATAACTAACAATTCGTTACGAGATAACTCACTTGCTATATACTTGCCGCGCAACCACCGCGACCCAAAAATGAAAACCGATACTCTAGTTTCTCAAATTTGCCACGAGAGCGCCAACTGCCGACAATAGCGGAAGTGACGTCGAGCAT
>JAHWFP010004729.1:6495-18280 GCA_023313725.1 Lithobius niger | reverse complement strand
CGTATCTTGCCACAAGCTTCTGTCTCCAACTATGGTGGAGACTGCTCGAGAGACTCACGTGCTCGACGTCACTTCCACGTTATGATCGCGAGTATACTGTTGACGCTACCGTGGGTAGATTTCGGAGCGAGTGAATATGGCTTGGCCACAGTCTACGCAGGCTGACGTCACAACGTTGCAATAGGTGACATAATTCAAACAGGTCGCAAAATTATTTGTTAATTGCCAATTAATAAAACGTTGCCGCTAATGTTTTCCAGCGATTCGGGCGATTACGGTCTAACTAACGGGCGCCATTTTTTGTTGCAAGTTTCCTAGTTCACTCTCTAAAATTTGGCCTGGATGTTTTCGCCCTTATTTTTCTAGCGCTTGAGACGTAAAAAGACGTTAGTGAGGTAAACATAACTTCACCAGGCAGCAAACTGAACTATGTAAACCCCAATGCCTGGAGGCACACAGCATCCCAATCGTAATGTCTTGAGATGATTGGGCCTATTTTTACTCTTGAAATTGTTTTTCTGATGTGGGTTACCATTTTAAACTCCTGTACAGCCGTACCGGTTGAGAAGACTATTGCAACGACTTTGTCTGTCCGTCGCTTTTTTCCAACTTCGCAACGGTACTAGATGGAGATGACCACTGTTTACAACTTTAGATTCAGTGTCAAAAGTTAGGTTAAAAACAAGGCAAACTTTACTTCCTTGTATCTGATAGGCTTCCTCGACGTAACTAAATGAAATAATAACATTCGATCGTCGAATTGAAATCATACGAATAACGCGCAACTGTAAAAACAAAAAGATTTTAGCGTTGTTTAAAGTCTCGTCGCATTGTTGCATGAATGAATAGGCTTACCGTCGAACCAAATTCTCCACTATGCCTATATGCTACTTAACGTAATTAAAACTGCAGTTAAAAAAATTAGGCCTAAAAACTGAAAATTAGGCCTAAAATCGCGTTACCATGGCAACGTCAAGTTACTACGAGTCGCTGCTGGCTTCATCAACAACACTATATTATGACTCCGTCTCTACATTGCCTCTCTCCCGTTACTTCCCTTCCACTGATCTACATACGTTTCGCATGACGTTGTAACACTGTAACTATATATGTACCGGGAGGTGCACCATGTTGCAAAAATGAGTAAAACTGCACGTAAAAATTAGGCCTAAAGGCTGACAATTAGGCCTAAAATGTAAAATAGGCCTAAAAGCTAGCACATTTTTAACCGGCAATTTTGATGGTTACTGCTTGTAGACAAGTATAATAGAAATAGCTGTTGCAGTGAGTGATAGAGATGTGCGCCTCAACATTGGAAGTAGTGGAACTGTACAGAAGACCGGTTGCGATTAGGTACTTGCTGCGGCCACTTGTTTCTCATTGTTTCTAAATAATTGATTTCTTGTTAATTAATATGCATTAGCCGATTCAATGTCTCTTAGGTTTTTTTCTCTCTCGCTGTATTTCAATGAAAACTGCGGATTGGCTTCGGAACTCATTGTTGTACCCGACGCCAGGATGTTTGTTAATGCATCACAGGTGTTCGTTCCTATTGGAAACGCACGGTAGTTGAATTTGATAGGAAGAAAGAAAGCAAACCAAACAAACCCGCTGTAGCTGTGTAGCCCGCCTGGGTCTCGGCCCGACTCCAATCCATCAATCTTTCTGATTATTTAATTTTTCACTAAGAAAGAAACGGTATTTTGGGGTTTGAAGCTCAAGTACCGGTACTTTTATTTGGGGACATGACGATGTTAGTCTCCGTAATTTACCTATTTTTTTTTCGTGTCGTGACACGTCATTATTTCATCTACGTAAATTTTTTTTTCTCTAGGTGCAGAGAAGATACGCCCCCGCTAATAACCCAAGAGTAAAACTGGCAATTGCTGGTGTGGTAGCGATCCCAGTAAGTACCAGCCTATTAATCATTTTTTAAGTTCGAAAACTTAACATTAAATTTTTTATGATGCTCAACGTCAGTGACCAGGCTCATAATAATATTTTGTACTGGCCTACAGCAAAAATAAAAAATCGAAAACCTGGTTCAGATTTACAGGGAATATCAAAACTCAAAGATCACGATTTGTTGTTTATAAACTTTCTCCAACTTTACCCGTAATTTTATTTCTAGAATGCTTCCGGACAAGCTTTCGTCACCAGTGCCTTAGCTCCGAATGATCCCCTCGCTGTCGATGGCAGCCGATTGTTGAATGGATTTAGGGATTGGGTCAAGGCTAATAAGCAAGGAAAGACATTCGATGCAGCTCTCTTCCATACTGCGTAAGTTCTTACATGCCGCATGACGGGTCTGTGTCGTGACGCGCATATCACGTGACTGTGCAAACAAATCGGGTGGCTAAACGATCGCTGTTCTAGTTCGTCAGTGGCTAACTCAGTTTGACGTCACAGCACAGCGCCGTTGCGTGTCGTTTAGTTCGTGGCTGTAGTTAATGAACAGAAAAAAAAACCTGAAGGTATACAGTGCTTTAGTTAATCTCTCCTTAAAAACTGATTTAGTATTTCATGATGGCTCCTATTTTTGACACTGCCGAGTGGAGAAGAAACGGTTAAAAATGTCCGATGGTAGAAACTTCCGACGGCAGCTCTAACTTCGTTGCTCTGTTATGATATTTATGATATACCAAATTCTATGAAAACCGGCACAGTTTTTTCACTGATAAATAAAATATAAATTTAAACGGAACTTTCACACGTCGCTTTGACTAAAAGCGACTGGTTCTCACATAGATTTATGAGTCAAAATACTTTATGTAGTTCCGTGTAACCTTCAAATCACTTTCAGTTTGCTTTATCTCAAATCCCCTTCTCACGTCGACTTGCGTGGTCAAGCGCTTTGAAAACGAGCTGTGACCAGCTAACATTGATTTCGTAAGTCTCCTTACCTGCTGATGAGCTTTGCTTGGCTGAAATTAGCTTACAGAAACGTCATGAACCTACGGAGGCAACCTACCACTTCCTTTAAGTAAGTCGGAATCAAAGCTAGTTGAATGAGGACATGGGATAGATAGGAGGGGTTAAGGGGGGACTTGTTTAAGGGGTTTATTTGAATGCAGTGGCTTACATCGTACGCGCGTTGTCGTTCTCACTCCGACTCAAAATCCCTCTTTCCTGTAAAGTGACGTGAATGAATTCAAGTGACTTGAGTAAAAGTGGCGTAAGAACGCCCCTTGTACCCTCAGTGAAAAAGGGTTTCACAGCCACCCAAAAAAAAATGTGTTCTGCAGGAATTCTTTATCTTACTGTTACCAGGTTTGTACAAAGTTCCGTAGAAAGAAAGAAAGCATGACACATCGTAGCTTGGTCGTTGGAAGTAAACATGGCAACAATGATTTACACCAAATTATTCCTTGAAAACTTTAATACCTTACAGGGCAATTTCGGTACCGTACAGGGCAAGTTATATTCCAGGCACCAAAATTAGTGAAAAATCGGTTCGTCCCATCTCAAATTGTTTTATGTGCACAGATGGTTAAAAATGGATGAAGTTGACTAAAATCCTATTAAAAGTGTGAAGCACGTATCCAACAAGATAAACATTTTGTGAATGTTTCCTCTTAACGTACAGAGAATGTTTCCTTTTAACATACAGATAAGAGGAAACATTCACGCTCTGTTATTAACCCTGGAATTCAACGACATAATTTTCAGGTTCGATCGCTTGATGAGGTTCATATAAAAACTGATGGGATTTGGCCTTGATATTTGAGTAGCTTTTCCCGAAAGGGGGCTAAATTGATTTCGCCATTATAAGCATGAATTCTTAAAACTCATTTGGTTTTAATGCAACATTGATTGTATTGGTATAGAGATTTTAAAAAAAATAATTGAGGTCGTATTTAAAACAAAAATGGGATAGTCTGATTCAAAGTCGAGCATTCTCTCTTTAGGCGTATTCGTGACATAAAGCTTTTTATCGAAATATTATCTGTAAACCTTTTTGCAGATTGGACGGTTTTGATGGCGCTACAGGATCAAGATCTCAAGGTACATAAAAAATATTTTAAAAAAACCTTCGTTCTATGCTTTTGTTTATACGTTTGTATTGTATTGCGTGTTTCAACAAAATATTTAGATATGTCCTTGAAGTTTTCAATGGTTTATATTCCATTTTATTTCTCAGCTGGCCTTGCCTTTGTTGGCACTGCGTGCACCGAAAGTGGAGCCGGATACGGGGAAGATAAAGTACCATTCTTTACTGGAGTCACAACTATTGCCCACGAACTGGGACACATGTAAGGAAAAGTCGTACGTAGAGAAAAGTATTTAGCTTAGGTTTTCTAAAACTGTTATCCAAGATAAGGTTTTTTTTTTAATACTACAATTGAAAGCGAGCTGTGACCCACATGACCCCTCTGACAAATGTTCAGTAATTAAATACAACAATACAGAAGTTGTAAATAAAACGGGGGAAAACGTTGATTCGATGAGTAGGGAGGGCCACCCTTTCCAGACGCCAAAAGATGGCGACTCGTCTTGGATAATGGGTCAAGTTGCGAAGCTGGCAATGTCTTGGTTTATTCCACGTTTCAAACTAAATGCTTGCATGCCGTCACGTCTTTGAGCGACCTAAACAAACATGACTGTGGGAAATTTTAAATGAAAATTTTTATCTGGAGGAGGATTAGAAGAATTAATGGGAGAATTATGAGGAACTAGTATCGTACCCGGCTTCGCCCGGGGATTTTTTTGACTCGTGGTTGTTTCCCGGTATTTGCTCGGTGCTGCCTTATCGTTCACTGCAACGGTCGATTTTTGTTTGTGTAACACTCCCCCTTTCGCCAATCCTCTCCCTCCCCTCTCCCCTCCTCCTTTTTATCCCGTCCTCTCCCTCTCCTCTTGGTTTCCTTCCCTTTCTCCTCTTTGCTATATGTAGTTGAACATGTACCCGGCTCGGGAGAATTATGAGGAATTAACACATATTTCTAGTTGAAAGGCCTCAGTTGAAGTTAAGTATGAAGAGTTGAAGGCATGACAAAATAATGCTATACTGAAGCAAGCCTTGGTTTTTTTTTTTACAATTTCAACAATAACCTATAGTGTTGGTGGACAATATCAATCCTAAGTACGACGTAACAGTTATACAAAGATATTTCTCCATAAAATTCAGGTTTAGCGCGCTAAAAACTAATCAAATGACTCACCATTTGGTGACGGGACAGTGAACGGTGAGCTTTGCTGGGTCGTACCATCACCTGGAGCCGTTGGACTTCTGCTTACGGTCTTGGTCGCAGCAAATTTTCCTTATTGTTCGGGGAGCTGTGGATTTTATAATCTTCAGTATTGAATTTTTTTGATGAAAGTGGAATGAGACGTGCTTTTATCGCTTCTTGTCTAACTCTTTGTGTATTTGATTAAGGTTTCAATATGCTTCAACAGAATACTAAACTGTTGTTTTTAATTTAAATTTAAATTGTTTCAGTTTAAGCTCCTCTCACGATGGAGACGGTACATCCAGGGGTTGCTCACCAAACAATCACAACTTGATGGCTCCATCCGGAGGTCCAGGAATGCCCAACCAGTGGACCTTTTCCTCATGCTCCCTGAACGCAATAACGTCGTACCTCGGGTAAGTTCATCAAATTGCACTAATTCTATTTCAATAGTTTACCAAAAGTGTTGGCATTAAGTAGTTGTGTGCATGGTCGACAAACTATCCTATACCTGTCTTTGCAATCACACCGGCACGCTGTACTATAGCACAGCCATCTACAGTAAAGGCCGTATCATCTTTGCCTCCACCAATGCTCCGCAAAACGGCGAATCAAATAACGACGCGGCACGTTTGCTAAGTGGCGTCATCTTTTGACAAAATTTGGAACCCTGGTCGGTTAGTTTGAAATTTCGCCGCTTGGTGTAGAGATGGCAGCACCTAGCAAACTTGCGCTTCCTTCTATGTCAATGGTTGATTTTACTTGCCTAATTTGTCTTGATCGGATCCGGCCATTACTGTAGGTGGCTGTGACTATAGGTTATATACAATTTGGCTGCCAAAAGAGCAGAACCGCCACGGATTCACCTGTTGCTGTTGGCCGTCGGTCGAGGGCGTAAGTTGTACACCGAAAGTAATGGTCATGTATAAAAATCCTACACTTCACCTCAAAATTTAAAAGTTTGAAAATATAATACTTAAAAAAAAATTAAACCTGTTTAACTTGTAACATATATTTTCCACGTGAAACAGCGTGCTACAAACAGACGCTGCTAAAACCGCCAACACTTACATCTTATTGGCGGAACAAGCCTTGTCGTTCGCAACACTTACATCCTATTGGTGAAACAGGCCTTGCCGTTCGCAATGCGCAGAACTTTTGTATGGTAGTCATATTGTTTATACTCATCCTAAAATCGTGCTCGGATAGTTCCGATACATGGTTCGTTTATGTTATACCACGCGCCATGGCTGTTTGCTGTGACGTGCGTATCACGTGACTGGGCTAGTCCAATCAGACGGCCAAACAGCCGTTGTTCTCGTCCGTCATTGGATTACTCATGGTCTAAATGGCGAAACAAGGAAAACGTGAAGGAGACTGGCACGTATAACTTCACTTAACGTAAAAAACATGCCTAATTTACAAACTTCAAAGTGAAGAACAAACACATAGCATCTCAAACCGAAACTGAATCGCATATTTTAAACTGAGAACCAAGATGGTGGAAAAGGGTGAGTTATAAAGGATCTGCAATATTCGGTGAGTTTCCGTTTAACTCGACTTCTATCAATGTGGCTGCCAATCTAAGTCAAAATGGTGGCCGGCCTTGTCCCCCTATAGCCAATGTATTCTAGCGTCGCTCCTGGTTTAATTCGTGTGTTGGGTTTGAAACCTTACGAATTTATGCAGTCGACAATATCGAAGTTGCACCGCCAGATGAACACAGAATAGCACACAGCATAAACTTTCTTAATAGATTCTGGGCTCCTTACAAAGTGAAACACAAAATGAACGGCTGAGGACTGTTGCTCGGGTGATTTCACACAACTTAGCTCTGTTTCTGGGATTTTGTTGGATTTTCCCCGCCAATAAATAGCGCCACACAGCGCCAAATCGAGTGTTTCTTTTCTTTAATATAACTTACCATTTCACCTTTTCCAAGACTGAAAAATAAATTTCATTTTATGCTTTTGATTCCCTTTTATCCATTTGCTTCAGTATTTTGGGAAGATAAATTAGAAACAATCATTTACAAATTCGTTGGAGGTCCTTAAATGAAAGAAGTAGGGCAGCAGTGTATTCAGCGCCGTCTAGTGGCGAGAAATTTGAACAATATCTTAAAAATTTGTTTTAAAAAATTGCACAATATCGTTTACGCAACCAAATTTCAAATGTTAAATAGCAAATTCGTTGATTCAGACTTAAGTGCAATATAGGCCTTTTTCAATTGTCGTATATACAAAAAAAAAACACAATTAAAATCCGTTACATACAGCCAGTGGCGTAACTGGTAGGGGGGCAAAGGGGCGATTCGCCCCCTCTGTCAGATTTTGAAAGCTTATTCGGCAAATTGGCCAAGTCACTTTTTCCAAAAATTATTTACCGTCAGATGGCTGCATTTTGAGGTCAAAGACGCAACTTTCATCTTAGCTAATTTACACTTCTACTGTTTCTCCTTTAAATCACTACAGTAACCAGGTAACAAATGGAGAAATATGAAAATCAGTAAAGATTTAAACAGTAAGAATTACTAACTCCATATTTTGCTTAAAATTCCCAACAAAGTATCAGTGTTTAAAAAATAATTTTCTAGTGTGAAAAACTGAATAATTTACGTTATAAAACTATTTTATGCGTGTAATGCAGTCAGCAAAGTTGGTTTTTTAAAAATGTTTTCAACGGCACTTTACAAGGCCAGAAAATGCCGGAAAATATAAAAATGCATCAGCTTCCGGGGCTCTTATTCGGTTCTCCCTCCACACCATTCGGCTAAATGCCTAGTGTTGCCCCCTCAGTACAAAACCCTAGTTACGTCGCTGCATACAGCATTTAATCAATAAAAATATGGTATTTGAGGTATTCATATTCATACCATTTCATGCCACTAGATGGAGCCGATAGCAAAGTGTATTAACTGATTTAACTTATATGCGGTTATTTTTAATTTTTTTTCCGTAAAAATAATAAACTTTTGATCAAAAAAGGCAAAAATATAACGTCTAAAAATTGCACGAGTTACTTAAATTGTAGTTATGTTAACTGACTTTGTTAACAACGTCATCTAGTGGTATAATACGATGCTAAAATTGGGCAAATCTCAAAATCTTTCTTTTTATTGTATAAAATGCTGTATACAACAGATTTTAATTAATTATTATTATTTTTTTTTTGTTTTTAAGAGAGATAAAAAAAACAATTTATTATAAAATTACCAAAGCATAATTTATAACTCAATCACGGTTTGCATTTGTATTTATTCAATGTGTTTTTTTTTTTAGCCCATGACATGTCGTCAATTGTAACGGCCTAAAAAATTAAGCCTTTTGATCAATAATTGTTTTCAGCTCCAGTAAAGGCCAGTGTAGCTGGACTGCGCCAGGTGCAGGAGGCGTTCGTCTTAGTGAAGTTCTTCCAGGATTCTGGGAAAAAGCGAAGTCTTTGGACGATTTTTGTGCAGCGGTTCACGGAAACGGATTCGTTTATGCGCCTTACGTAAGTTTACCTGTAAAAATAAGTGACTCGCTTAAGCAAAATCCATTTAAAACGAAAGATGGCAGTGATTACCACCAAATTTGCCAAAAATTGTTCTCCTTAAGAAGTAGTAATATCATTTCACCAAGAAAGGCTGGTACCAACATTCTCTTCCCAACCACGATCTCTGAATCCTGTACTCAGTGGTGTTGACGTTTGAATAGTTGCACCCGGGAGAAGAAAGTTGGTAGCAACCTATAAATGTTGTAATGCTGATATCTGACAGAGTAATGGACATAAAAAAATTGACATGATTTCATTTTATTATGTCTCTTGCAGGACGAAAAAGATGTTTGTGACAGTTTGTACTGCCAGATGAAAGGATCCATGAGTTTATCGAGCAAGGGACCAGCTCCTGAAGGAACATCTTGTGGATACAATAAGGTATTTAGTGGAATAAGAATTGAATGATTTACGGATGATATACCAGAAAATAGTTACGAACGACCAGTCGATCCAAATTTGGCCACATGGGTTAGCGACCCAGAACGAGAGATGACACATGCGTTGGTATTATCATGGACACACTGGCCAGCCCTATACCACTCTATCCTTTATGACGCTCCTGATAAAACCGAATTGTGAAGTCTCACCGTGGAAGCAACACTTCCTAGGTTACTTACTGTACCTAACCATGTGGTACTTAACCTAATGCGGTTCCCGTTTTACACCCACTCATATTTTAAGGTTTGTGCCACACATTTCCCACCCCTAACAACATCTGGGCTCCTAAAATGTGGTAAAATTTCATAAAATTCTTTGATCTTTATTCGAAATGTCATAAATTGTCATAAAATTTTTTTTTGTGTCACAAATATCGTAAAATATTCGAAATTTTTAGAAAATGCTGCAAAATAAATTAACACTAAGAGGGGCGTATCTTGATTTTATAAACTTTTTCCGTGTAGCACAAGCACAATTAAAATTTTACACACAGTTGTTAGGCACAATCAAATTTAAATTTTATTATAAATTTTCGGAGATTAGTTGATCGACTTCCTCAGAATGTCAACAAGTCAGGAGCGTTCCGACGAGGTAGGTGGTCTCTGCTTCGTATAGGTAGTTTGGGGTGAGGAAGTGTGTTCCACGATTCTCTCGAACGCGTTTCAGAGCATTGCTCTAAAGGAGGGGGGTCGAGAATGGGCAGATTTGTACAGGATTCATCTTCCAGTGTGGGTTGGTTTTCAGTAAGGGGAGAAGGAGATTTGGTTTGGAGGTTGAACATTTCGTACATTAAAGGTACACTCTGGCTCCCTTAACAGCCACGCGCCGATCGCCACATTCGTATGTTATCATCGCACAGTTTCGCGAGACTCTGCGTAATAATACAAAGCCAACTGAGATAGTCGCTGCGTTCCTCGTAGTTGGTATTGGGAGTAGTAGACAAAACAGCATGAATGCAAAAATTGGGTCGGCACAAACCGGAATGAAATTCGTATTTTTAACATCTCACTTTATAATTTTTTTAGGCTGGTATCTTATAATTTTTTTAAAGCGAGCTATTGGCATAAATAATTTTAAGTTTTAACGGGTTAGTCTTTTAGATTTTTGACCTCAAGATAATTATTAGCAAAAGATGAAAAATTAGAACATGCACCCACACACCGATGAAACGTCAAGGTTATTTTAAGCGCGCAAAGGATCATTTAATCGAAGGATGTTAATAAATACAGTTCCCAATATTCAACAGAAAATCTCGTAGACGCCACATTTTAAAACGGATTTTTAGCAAGGGATTGACTAACGGATAAGAAACTTGGACTTTGGGTCATAGTTGGTGTGGAGGATCGAGAAAAATGGCGCTGGGAGGAATGTGCCTTTAATATTCTGCGTTTTGGGAAATACTTGTTCAGTAGCTGGACTGACTGACTAACACTTGATGTGATGTCATGTGATATTATTTTCTTCCCTTACAGATATGCAGCAATGGATTTTGTGCAGCAAGCTCAGTTCCAAGTGTTGATCAACAATGTTCAGCAAATGGCGGTGCCAAGGACGTGGTGAGTAAACTAGTTAATTGAAAATTAATTGAAAAGAAGAAAATTACTGCGAAAGCATCGCCAGGGCTTACACAAACCTCAACTTAACTGTAAAAGGGGGAGGGAGGATCAGAATCTGAGTATTTTCATTAATCTAACCTTAACTTTCATCATAAAAATACGTAACCAGATTTATTTTTAACGAACGATTCAACACCTTTTGGCATACAGTTTAACCCCTTCTTGGAAAGCAAAAGATATGCTAAAAAATAAAAGAAAGTTATTATTTCTCTGATGCTCTTTTTTGTGTTGAGTTTTAAATAATTTTGTACAATTCCATTTTAGTTTGACCCATCAGCTTGCAGTAATCTGAAATGCAGTAATGGCCAAAGTGTAGGAGCAGCTAAAGATGGTACTTCATGTGGATTAGCTGGGGTAAGTAGAATTCGTCTCCTGAACATCCATCCTTATTAAGATGTATGCTCCATGCAACTAGGCTCAATTTGTCCAACTCCAACGTGATAACGAAACTGTCAACAATGAGGAACGAATCAAACTGATTCTTTAGTAAGAATTGTTTTTTTTTTCTCTCATTGCCATGAATCGATATGGCTACCCGCATTTAATCAATCGATGGCATGATTACCCATACGGCTTTGAAGTGGAGGATAGGGCAATGAATGATAATTTCGCCACGACTTTAAGAAGTCACACCTCTCTCTTCTATCTTGGGAGTTTTCATCGCATATTTCAGTCTAAGTTTGTTCTTTATTTTCTTGGCTTTAAAATTGTTCAATTTGGCTCTTCTTATTTCATGTATTTTCTTGATTTCAGATCTGTAAAAACAAACAATGCGTGGGACAAGTTAGTCAAACTCTGGATGGCGTGTGCAAAACTAGGATTAGCACTCCAGGTTTCACTGCAGCTCCACAAACAGTGAGTTCCTTTTTGGTGTCTAAAAGGATTAGTTTAAAACTATAAAGATTTTTAACAGAGATATTATACGTGTAGTCTGGCGGGATTACACCTTTATTTTACAATTCTTAGGGGTTGTAAAAAATGCAAGACACCCGGGCCCAGGAGGAGAGGGGGAACATAAATTCA